>WEIT01038250.1:7703-19657 GCA_013389985.1 Dryoscopus gambensis | reverse complement strand
TGGGTTGGAAGAGGCATTAAAGACCATTAAAGAGGCATTCAGTTCCAAATTTTCTGCCACATGAAGGGGCACTAGACCAGGTTGCTCAAACTCCCATCCAACCTGACTTTGAACTCTTCCAGGGACAGGACATCCACAGCTCAATTGAGCAACCTATTCCAGCGCCTCAAAACCCTCAGGGTAAAGAATTTCTTTCTAAAATCTAACCTAAATCCATCCTCATTCAGTTTAGTATTTGGTTTATCCTCTTTCAGTCATCTGTTAAAGTTTGTTATTAATTACATTTTTTGTGGGTTTTGTGAAAGCCTCACAGGGCTGTTAGGTTTATTTGTGTGTGTTTGTTCTCTAAATGTGTTATACTTAGTGATGAAAACCCAGAAAGAAAGTCAAATCTATTGAAAAGGTAATAGAAATAAATTACATGTTGAGCAGCTTGCTCTTTCTTAAAGACTTCAAGGAAGGTTTCGCATCTAGCCAGAAAGTTTTGCTTGGAAATGGCTCCCAATATCATACTCCTGTTAACTATTCCAGCCTTAATAACTCAGTCATTATTGTATGTGGCCTTTACACCTTTTACTACCTGATATGACTCTTCATAATTCTTTTGGCTTTAGAGAACTCCAGGGAATCCTAATGTCTTTGCAATTTGGAAGAAAATTATGAATCCCTGAAATGATAGTCAGACTCATGTTGCCTGCTTCTACCTTTTTCTGAAAAAAATTGGTTAGATACACATTTCTAGGATGTTTCATGCTTTGGAAACTCATGGATAACACCTGTATTGAGAATTCCCATAAAGTCTATATATTTGATTCTTTGAAAAAGTGAAGTACTCTTGAAATTTCATACAAGAATATGCCTCTTATGTTTGTTAATTGGAGTATTTATGAAAATATTAGAATACGTGAAGGAGAGTTACAGACATGAACCTTATCATCTACTTAACAACACAGAGTTTTATTCTGACAGTCTTCCTCTGAACAAGACATATTGCATGACCATATGTGTCATTCCTAATCTTAATTTGATCCAGGTGATGTCTGACAAAAATAGGATTTGTTCCACATGCAAGGTATGTTGTGTATCATCATAGCCTGCAATATCCTTGCTCTGTAAAGCTGTCATCCTTTTCCTCTGAGAAAGTTTTTGAACTCTCCTTTCTATTAATTTCCACCCTTTTGTTCTCTCCATATCAGCTTTTTTTCTTTTTTTATTGCTTTTGCGTTTTCTCTTTGGACATGTAACAGGTACTTTGAGATAGAAGTAACTGTATAATGGAAGCCTCATTTGGCTATTGTTTTTCCTGCATTGAGCCTGACTCTCAGAATAATTTGATTTGACTTAAAATAAGTACTTCAAGGAAAACTAACATTTATGAATTTTAGAGGAAAAGCAAATGTCTCCTAGGAGTGCTTTCTTCTCCAGATTTGAATATTTACAATTCTGAATAAATTACCAATATTCTGTTAGTACTACAAAATTTGAATGTTTTGAGTATATGGTTCCTTTAACAGAAAGTAGTGGTGGGGGGCAAAAATGTTAAACACTCAAATCCAGAAAAACAAAAGTGGCAACATATTTTTGAATTAAGAGAATAGATTTATGGGTCTGTGCCTATTTTGCTGAGATTTAGGGATTCCATGTCCTTTGTATTTAGGCACTTCAGCATCTAACAAATTGAAAAGCAAAGCTTAGACTAGTGAAGGTGTAGTAGCAAGCTGAATCCATAGTATTTGCAGTGCTTGCAAAAAGAAATATGTAAACAAGGTTATGTGGGGTCTGTGACTCCACTGCCCCTCTGCGGTAGCTGTTTTCCCAAGGGAAAAGTTGTAGTGAAGCAGTACTATTGTAATTAGTTGTTCTGTTACTTTTTCCTCGTACTGCAGTCAGGAACTGACAATTCTCAATTGTTTGCTCCATATGCAGTCATAAGGCTTCACAGTAAATACAGGGAACTTACATTTTCTGGGGCCTTATGGAAGGAATTCAAGGCCAGGGAGTCTGACAGTTTCTTTATAGAGTTTTGGGGTTTTTTGCCTCCCCATTAAAATAACCTAAGAGAATATAGCATAAATGTAAATCCTAATAGGAGTAAATAGCACTCTTTTATATAAGCAAAGGCTTGTTAAAAATCAGGCCCTCATTTTCAGCTGTATCCATATATTCTCTGCTGCTGTTGAATCTGTAGTATCTCTTTTTCCTAAATGCCTACTGATGCATGTATAAATGTATTTGGACATGTGACACACTTTCTTTCATTGTATTTACCTGCGTAGCTTTAGAATCTTAACTGAAGTGAGGGACATTTCAGAATATTTTGAAGAGGAAAAAAAGTTGTTAGGAAGCTCATGTACCAGACAAGAAATAAGGTAGTCAGTCATATTGAACCTGGGCATTCAGTATTCAATATTATGCTTACCTATTGTGATGTAGACTACATTTATATGAAAACAAAATATATTGGCTTTTCTTCTTGACCCACAGGGAGACATAAGAACTTTGGTGCTTCTTTTGGCTGTAGCTTTTTATTAGTGAATATCATGAGAATTACCAGTCCAATATACCACTTAACTCAAGGGGAAAGGAAGAAAAAAACCTATCCTGTTTAAAGTATCTTTTTATTTCTTTCCTTGTTGAAGAAAAATACAACTTGAACGTAGCTGTCTGTGCAATCTCAGATGAAGGTATCTAGACGAAATACTCAGGAAATGCTGAGTTTCATTTTGGCAGTCCATTCATGCAAGCTGACACAGATAAGTTATTTTTCATATATATGAGAAACCCTGTGAGCACAGTAAATGTTTCCATTTTTCATGGGAATTCTCTAACTTCTGATTTGTAGTACAGAGCGGTAACATTGCATGCGGTCTACTGTAAGATAAGCAGCTGCTCGGCTTTGGCATGAAAGAGGTATACTTGTTTCAAATTATCAAACCCCTTGTAAACTGCAGTCTATTTTAAGTCGTCTTGTGTACCTTAGCAGCCCTTACACAGCACAGCCTATAATGATTTTCCCTTGGCATTTTGCCACTGTAAGCTATTTACTAATTCTCCCTCCTAACCGTTTGCCAATGGCAGCTGTCATGCTAATTTACTGTAGATGTAAGCTCCTAAAAGTTAATTCTAAAAGGTAAGTTGTTTCACCTCCTTGAGCTATTGAACAATTATAGACAAGATTCCTCTTCCAAGAGCTTTGGTTCAGGTTCTACACCTTCTTCCTGCAGTGGTAACAATCCGTACCTAGGCCTGCACTTTAAAACTACAGTGTCTGTATTACATAAAATCAACTTGTAATTACTGCTTCCATTCTTTACCTTCCTGGTGCTTTCTATTTCATTCTTAAAGTAATTTCTAATTCATTAGCTGGGTGTTTTCAGGTGGGCTGGAGAGAAAAATATAAGGGAAAGACAGAAAGAGCTCAACTCTGTTGCTGATGCAGACAGGCATCAAGTGGTCAGACAGTCTAAAATAGCCAGGACCGAAGGAAAAAGCCAGGTAAGCTCAGACACCTTGAATTACACTTTTTTTGCTTAAAATTGAAAAAATTGTCTTTAGATTAATGCAACAACACTACGGGGTTTTTAGGGTTTTCTTGCTTTATTTTTTTAATCATTTTCCCCATGTTACAAGAATTTGACAGTTTTTAAAGCTGAAATTTTGGTTATCTATGGTTTTGTTCACAATGGGCTCTATTGATCAATGTTCAAATGGTAACCCGACTCTTGTGTCTTTCCTTTTAACAATGGCATAGAGGAGGCAGAGGAAAAAAGTACCAGGCAAATGTTTTGTAACTGCTTTGGGGAATAACTTCAAACTATCACCTTCTCAGACTTAACAATTTTCATGAGGAGTCAGAATTGCTACAGCACATTAAGTGCTGATTATATTTGCAATGTATTAAAGCTTGATTTCTTCTTTGTCTGGAAGATATTATACTAATACAAATGGAGATGTTTTAGCTTGGTAATCTTTGATAGTAATTAATTTCCTTGTAGGATGAATTACTTTGCATCTCCACTCCTCAGCATAAACTTTTCTGATCATGTCACAAGTTTTTTTCTGAGGTTTATTAAATTACCAAATCTAGAATTACTTGGAATATTTCAGTAATACTTCTACAGGCATTTAAAGAGGGTGATGCTCTTGATATATTGTGCTCCCTTTTGATAATTTTCCCCTATTATTCAGTAATACTCAGTGAATCACTCAAGGGGCAGTCTCCAAATGAATTTGTTGCTCAAATTTTCAGATACGTTCCAAAGTAACATAGAGTTTAAGGAGGTCCAAGCAAGTAGTAAAATTCAGCTGGTGATATGAATATGGACATTAAAAGTTGTGTCTAGTGAAATGGTTTTTCTTTCTACTTTTTCTAGTAGACTAGCAAAGGCTAACATATCATGGAGGAGGAATTTTCAGACTATAAGAATACAAACTATCTTGCCAATGGGCAGCTGTTACAAATTTCAGTGAAGTCAGAGAAGTTTCTTGGTCTTCCTTAGGTTTCCTTCCTTATGATTTTCTTAGGCTAGGAACTATGCATGCTTTTTTTATCTGTGTTCTGTAGTAAGAGAGAGATTTTTTGTTACACTTGAAGGAAGTCTGGAATAAAGAAACTGAACAGAAATAAACCTAAATATGTTGGCAGTAATGTGGGAACCAGGAAGCAGGTAATAAAATTGAGCTATCAACACCTATAAAAGTGGATGAAATGTGTATGTTTTTCAGTTAATCTCAGGTTATACCAGACTCAAGGAAACAACATGAGAAGATCATATAGAGACGGAAAAAATGCAGCAAGGTGTTGACATTTCTATTCAGCCTAGAGCTGAAGAGTTTTTGATTGTTGCTAAGAGTCAAAGGAAGTTGATGAGAAAGCAGAGTACTGGAAAAGTTCAAATACTTCTACAACTGACAGTCTACAACATGAGGTAACAGTAAGAAAAATGTGTTTGTTATGTTGCTGGACCTTCATCTTAGCATCCTCACTCCTTTGGTGACCCAGATGAAGTGTTAACAGAATATATAGATCATCCACTAAACGTGTGAGAAGCAGCACTGCATCTGTCACTGTCACTGAAAGCAAGTGCTGAAGGAAAGGGGTGGGGGTGAGCACTTGTCTTGCAGGCTGGCACTGAACAAGTGAGGCAGCCTTGCCACACCACTGGCGGCCGTTTGGGAGGTTTGCTCGTCAGTTGCGGGGAGCTTTTCCAATCAAAGATTGTTCCAAAATTCAGTGACCTTTTATTTAAAAAAATTAAAAAAAAAAAGAAAAAAAAAAGAAAAGAAAAAGGGAATCATTTGTTGGAAGAGAGATTGCAAGTATCAGACCAGGACATTTTCAAAGAGTCAGTCTGTACGTCAGGACCAAATATCTGATTCAGATGAACATATTATTAATAATTGCACATGCCTTTACAGTCAAAAAATCCAAAGATATTCAGTTTCTTCATAATTGTATATTCAGTGTTATTGGAATACACTGTTTTTCTGTAGTTGTCAACAGTGGAAATGGGTTCATTAATTTTTATAGTATAACTAACTAACCAATAGTGGTTTTATATAAGATTCATTTATTGCTTGATATTATAAAATACATATTATGATACACAAGCTCATCTAAGTATTTTAGTTGCACATCTTTTAAAAATACAATCTTTTATTTTCTTGGACATAGTAAAAATCCTTGTCTCCTGTATGACTAATTCTGATTCTGGATGCGAAAAAAATTTCTTCAGAAGAATGGCTCATTCTCATATAAAACTTTCTTAAACTCAAATACTTAAAAAAATCTCCTGGACGATGGCATCACAAGAGACTTTGAAAGCTGTCAATTCTTATTAAATTGAGCTGCTTTTGAAACTGATAGAAATGGGACCTTACTCCTAGAAAAAAGGTAATAATTGTTACCACAGGATTTTGTCCCACAAAATCTGTTTGATTGTAAATACTTGCAGGAAGAATAAATACACGGAGAGAATCCTCAATCTGACATATTTACCACAGCAAACAGCTAAGAGAAGTTACTCATAAGAGCAGTCCCAGAGTTTTTCTCCATATAATTTTATAGATAAGACAGATCTTTTTTTAGTGACTGTGTGGGGAGCCTGCAAAATCTGGGTGGTTCAGTGAGGTGCATAAAATTGAGTAACATTAACCCCTGGTTAAAAAAAAAGGTGAAAATGCAATTAAAAAATGGCATTATGGAAGTCACAGACATCTTCAAGTGTTTGATATAGCAAGAAAAAAATGGAAAGGTCACTAATATAAATCAGTAAATTTGAATGGTCTTTTAAAATTCTGAGTTATATTCATGAATCGTTCTAAAAATCTTAGAATCATAGAATAGTTTGTGCAGGAAAGGAACCTTAAAAGTCATCTAGTCCAACTGACCTGCAATGATTAGGGACAGGGTATTTCTCTGGGCAACCTGTTTCAGTGTTTTACCACCCTCTCTGTAAAAAAAACCTTCCTTATATCTAACCTATCTTTTAATTTAAAACTATTACCTCTGGTGCTGTCACAACAGCTCTGCTAAAATATTTGTCCCCATCTTTCTTATAGGCCCCCTTTAAATACCGAAAGGATGCAGTTAGGTCACACTGAAGCCTCTACAGGCTGAACAATCCCAATTTTCTTAACATTTCCTTGTAGGAGAGGTTCTCCAGCCTCCTGATTGTCTTTGCAGCCCTCCTCTGGACTCGCTCATACAGATTCATTTCCTTCCTGTGCTAAGGACCCCAGAGCTGGATGCAGCACTGCAGGTGGGGTCTCACCAGAGCCGAGCAGAGGGGCAGAATCCCCTCTCTCCCCTGCTGCCCACGCTGCTTTGGATGCAGCCCAGCACACATTTGGCTCTCTGGGCTGTGAGTGCACATTGCTGGGTCATGTCCAGCCTCTCACCCACCTGCACCCCCAGGTCCTTCTGGGCAGGGCTGCTCTGATCAGTTCACCCCCCAGCCTGGGTTGATACTGGGGGTTACCCCAATCCAGGAGCAGCACCTTGATAAACCTCAAGAGATCCCCATGGGCCCACTTCTTGAACTTGTCCAGGTCCTTCTGGGCATCCCATCCTTCAGGCTTGTCACCTGCATCACTCAGCTTGGTGTCATCTGCAAACATACTGAGGCTGTGCTCTATCCCACTGCCAATGCCACTGATGAAGGCATCATCAGTTCTGGTCCCGGTACTGATCCCGACGGCCACCAATTGTCTCTGATGTACATTGGGACATTGCAGCATTGACTACTATGCCCTGGATGTGACCATCCCACCAGTCCCTCCTCCACCAAGCAGTCAATATTTAGCAATAAGCACTGATTCTTCAGTCCTGAAATGAATTTATATTTTTAAGCTTCCTTCCCCAAAACAAAGAGTTCTCTCTTAAAATTTTTCTCATATTTTACAAATTAAAGTTAAATAAGTACATTTTCCATTAGCAAAGAATTTTTATTACATGCAACAGTGGATCTGAAGGTACTCCTGCAGGAACCCTTTTAATTTACATGACAGAAGAGTGTCCCAATTTTTCTTGTGTATTCCGATTGCTTGTCATAGCTAACTCTGTCAGAGTAATGAAGTATTTGGACTTAGTCCCAGAAGTAATGTTTTATAATCTTGCAGGCAATACTGAAGAGTCCTACTGCACTTTTTGCTTTCATGTCTTCATGGTAGCTAATACTTTTTGTCTTCACCCCTCCTGAAAAGTGCATTGCTCAACGGTGACGGTAAAAACAGACATTGGCGTGTCAGTGTTGTGAATACATACAGCGTCTCCTTAGCTCCAACACAATTAACATTTCTACTGTCATTTAATTTACATGCCCTTAAAGCAACCTGTGTAGAGGCTGAATTCTTTACACCTTGTGAACACGGTGCATATAAGAGGGGCTGCTATCCGTGCACTGCAGTCAACAGGAGAGGCAGAGAAAATGGAGTTGGGGCATAATGCCACTCTGACCCAAATCACAAAAAAAAGCACAGCTAAACTAACATCATAATTTGAGCCACTAAAGGTCACAGCAAATTTACTACCTGCCCAGAGCAAAAGGAAATCAGAGAAAGAACTTTCAGAGACAATTCTCCTATGCTGTTTTCAGGACAGCACAGCTACTTGCAGACAATTTATAACATGTTGGGAGAAAACAGAAAAGAGAAAGAACTCACCTTCTATTTCAGAAATAGAATGCCAAATTGCAATGAAGAAAAATGCTACAACGTTAATTGGGGTGCTGTGGTATTTAGCCTTTATTAAGCAACTCGAATAACCCAGAACTCTAATGGAAAAATTGACCAAAGGACAGTTTCCTTCATGTCTTTATAAAAGTTCTAATTTTGACTTTAACTTAAATCTCTTTGACTTTACTATAATGAAATGTGATCAGGCTGGTTTTCTGTAATATTTTTTTTAATTATTATGGAAATCTGATGCAAAATAGAACCAATATTTGTCTTTAAAATTGACTAAAAATAAAAATAAAAAAGTTTTCTATGAAAAGGTGAAACTTTAAGCTCAATTGTTTCTATTCCTTTGTTTTCTGCCATCCCTCCATGCACTCTTGCAGGACCTGCAATAAATTAAGAATATGTTTTCAGTGAATGGAAGCTCAGTGTTTGAAAACTGACTACATTTTTCCTTTGCGTCACAAAATGATCTGGGATGGAGTTGGTTAACACTCCGCATCTACTGCACACCAACATTTCAATGTGAGCAGAAGTCACAAGATAGAAACATCACACCTTGAGAGGACATTAAATATTTCTGTGGAGCAGAAGCAAGTAACTGCTGTTCTTGAATTTGCCTAACTTGCCCTTAAGGAAAGGGATATAGAGAGGTCTGAGTACTGTGCAGCACCACAAACAAGTCACTGGACAAATGAAAGAACCTTAGCATAGAAGCTGTGCTTGATAAGCTTATAAAAACTAGCTCCTACATAGGGCATTAGGCTTTGCTTTATTTGGAACTTTTAAATTTTTTTTAATGTTCGTCTTAGTAAACCCTTATTGTCTGTCTCACCCTTGATTGCTAAACATCTGTCTTTCTTTTTCTTCCCCACACTTAACAGATTTTAACTGTCAAATAAAAAACAGAAGACTCCTCATAGATTAAAAACACAGTGCAAAAATATGCTATCAATAACCGGAAAAACTCATATCATTTGACTTGACAAATTCAGTGTCTGCATTATATAAAGTTTATACTTCAGAGAAAATTTTGTCCCTTTGGGGAAGCTAACTAAAGCCTAGAATTTCCCCTTTTTCTCTGTTAGCTAACTTTTCTTTTCCCATAGTTGATATTTTAGGACAAGTGGATGTTATTTAAAATATGCATTATAATATCAAACAGAATGTCCTAAGGCTGGTGTTATTTAGCTTCAAGTTTTGCCATTCCCATGTATCTATCAAGACATGGAGTAGTTTCACTTTGCAGGACAATAAAGATACCTCAGTGTGATAATCTTTATTATGTTCACAAGGTGGAAATTTTTGATCCCTGGAATACGGCAGATCTAGAAAACTGCTGATTAAAATGGAACCCTAGAGAGAAATAATTACTTGTTTATACAGAAAAAAAAGTTATGACAGCATCAGGCTGGAATACTTTTTCTTATTTTTATGGTAATTTATAATGCACTAGTGTTAACCTAATAATTGTATCTATAGCTATATATAAATGTATCATATTAACATGAAACTATTATTACTCTTGTCTATTGACCATCATAAAATGAGAACTTGAGAGAAAATTCTCACAATTCCTAACAATGAAAATCTATAATGATTTCTGAATAAGGCTGTCTTCCAGGTTTTTCACTATTCCTTTCAACTCTTTAGTGTACTAAACTGTAGGCCATCTACATTTTTCCTATTTGGTGGGTTGTACATTGCTGTGCAGCAGATTTTTTTGACACTTAACTTATAAAAATATTTGCCATACAACAATGAAGCCCAGTATGTATTGTGCAAAAATGGCTTGTTGGATGACTTTGCTTAAAATAAATGTTACTTTAGTATGTTCTCCCTGTGCTAGATTCAATGGAGGATAAAAGTTGTGTGTAGCTAAGCAGTAAAACACACAAACACATGCATGCATATGCACACTTCTATTTCGAACATGATGGGTGTTTACAAAGCATTCTGATGTGGGAGTCCAAGGCACAGCTTGTTCTTGTAGACCTTTGTGTATTTGCTTTTACGGTATTTTCAGTATTGTAACCAACTTTTTCCTAGATACGACATTTTTTAAGAACTGAAAAAATCATCTTTGTGCTCAGACTGAAAAGTTTTATGTCGTTTTATATGGAAAACATTGATCAGAGAAATAGAATTCATTCATTACAGGTTCTTCCCTTCAATTATGGCAATGGAATTTTCTAACCTCTCAACAGGAAATATGTTTGAGGCCCTGCAAACTGTCTGGAAAGGTTTAAAATATTTTGTGTCACAGAAGAATGAAACAATTTCAGAAAGGAATGAACTATTTTAAATAAAGGTGGAAAAAACTACTATAGAAATATTTGAAAATAAGAATTACAGCTGGGCTTGCTGTTGGAGGTTGTCTTCAACCATACCTTGTAGAGGCGCATGATGTGTTAAATATTGTTTTTCAAAGACAATTGAATGACAAATGAAATCTTACGTTGGATGTGTGTTTATGAAAATGTTTCTTCAGATCTTTCAGATGGCAATAGAGGCACATGTCCTGTCTATAAACATGAACAACATTTAATAGAAAATTACCATGTGTTTGTGCTTGTGTGATCAGTTTCCCAGTTGAAAAATCCAAAGGTAAAGAAAAAGAAATGGAAATTTAGAAGGTTATCTGTCTTATACTTAATTATGATTCTAAGCCCATGAAGTTTATAACTGCACATACATTTTGGGTTGGCAGTTATGCCATATCTGTAACATCGCTGTGAAAGTTTGACAGAAATGATTCTGAGTAAATATTTTATACTGAGATCAATATAAAATAATAATCAATCAGTCTAGAGTAAGGGGAAGCCAAAGAAGATAAACCTCCAACCCCACCACTGATTTTTTTAGAACTGAGTATTGTCCATTCCTTTGTGCCTAACCACTTTTTTGAGGAGAAAACCAGCTGACTTCCTCAGAAATGCAATTAATTCCTTTTGTGATTTGAGAATATGAGAAGAGTAAGAATTTCAAAGAAGGTGGAACTTCGAGATATAAAGTTCTGCTGCTTGTTCAAAATTTAGAATAGTATGAGGGCTGACACTGACATTTTTGTTTCATCTGGCGAATTTGCAACTTTCAAAACTGATAAAGTTAAAGGAAGGATGGAAATTCTTTCCTGAGGAGATATTAACACGGGATGAATGAGGCAGATTCTTTTAGGAGCTATCTACATGTTATTGCTTCTATGCATGTGAGCTTTTTGCAAGGAACTGTAGCTCATTCCAAAACATATATCTAAGTTTCCCTCTTCCACTTGCTTCCTCCCAACCCTTTCCCTGACATATATGTCCTATACATGCAAATGCCTCAAATAGTCCCTCACACATGTTGTTAAACCCACAACTGCATTTCTGAGTTAGGTGGGCTTAAAGTAACCCTCCCTGGATGCAGGAACAGATCCAGGTTGTTTGTAAACCCAGATAAACAGCTGACACTCAAAAATCTTGTGCCTGGCAATTCTGTTTCATCCACATGCGGACAGCAGAATAATTTCCTTTTATTTTTCTTCAGTTTGGATCTTACTGGCTTAATACAGTAAAATCTACCATTAGACAAGAGAGAGAAGACCAATTCTCTTCAATCTATTGTCTATTTACGATTCAGCACTTTTGCAGGTGGAAAAGTACAGTCTACTTAGCCATTCCCAGTGAGAAAATATTCCGTAACTTTGCTCATTCTTCTTGCCCTGAAATTACCTCTCTGAACTTCTGCCCAAGTTTTGAGATGGAATCAAGCTACACAAATTATTCAGAAGGCAG
>WEIT01038248.1:0-24131 GCA_013389985.1 Dryoscopus gambensis | reverse complement strand
GCTAGTGAACTTGCAAGACAAGCAACAGTGGATCCTGGGCTGATACCCTCTACTCCTTAATGCTCAAGCTTTTGCCTGTTGAGAAGATGCAAAGGCATCCAAAGTGACTATTTCATGGAATTTGAGTGCAATTTTTCACAGGTACCTTTTGCAGACGCTTCATATCTGTGTGCATTTGAGTGTGAATATACCACAGTAAATGTACTAGGAATGCTGCTCTCCTAGATTCTTAAATACTTTAGATTTGTAAGTAAGTTAGGCCTTCACGTAAGTTACTGTTGTGGTATAGTACATTCCATGTGNATAGTAAATTCCATATGAATCCTTTGGAAAATTGTTTGACTTAAGTTACCAGTTAAGTGCTGTTGGGCCTTTAGTCCGTATTTCTTTTTATCCTTACCCTTTCCTATCCCTTTGTCTTTCTCCTTGACCTCCACATAGATAGTTTTGGGTTTATTTCAATTTGGATTTATTGACTGGATTTTGGTTTTTTGCTTTTTTTCCCAGCGTGCTTTGACCGTCTAGTAACTAATAGAGCAAACCTTGCAAATGAACTTTGTNCAGCGATCTCCCTCTGAGTGGGACCTGTTGGAGCTAGTGAACTTGTAAGACTTTTTCTTGGAGGATCACCAAACAGCAACAGTGGATCCTGGGCTGATACCCTCTACTCCTTAATGCTCAAGCTTTTGCCTGTTGAGAAGATGCAAAGGCATCCAAAGTGACTATTTCATGGAATTTGAGTGCAATTTTTCACAGGTACCTTTTGCAGACGCTTCATATCTGTGTGCATTTGAGTGTGAATATACCACAGTAAATGTACTAGGAATGCTGCTCTCCTAGATTCTTAAATACTTTAGATTTGTAAGTAAGTTAGGCCTTCACGTAAGTTACTGTTGTGGTATAGTAAATTCCATATGAATCCTTTGGAAAATTGTTTGACTTAAGTTACCAGTTAAGTGCTGTTGGGCCTTTAGTCCGTATTTCTTTTTATCCTTACCCTTTCCTATCCCTTTGTCTTTCTCCTTGACCTCCACATAGATAGTTTTGGGTTTATTTCAATTTGGATTTATTGACTGGATTTTGGTTTTTTGCTTTTTTTCCCAGCGTGCTTTGACCGTCTAGTAACTAATAGAGCAAACCTTGCAAATGAACTTTGTCATGCTGTCACTTTTATATTAAACCTGGTTTTGCTGATACCTTTGCTGGTGATATTTTAAGTCATCTTAAAGTACTCATTTGCGACACAGAACAATACCTGGAACTGATGGAAAGGTACAATATGATAATCACTTGATTGCATGTGATCTTGCTATTTAATGCCACCAGTAAGAAAAATTGGGGAAAGTGTTGCTACATCACATCCAATGCCTTCAAGAAGCAGAAGGCCCAGATGAAAAAGTTGCATGTGGGTGTTGACCTCCTGTCCCGGCCCAGACATTGAGACTACCCTGAGTGAATGTTGTGTTCCCGTGGCTGAGCTGTGCTGGTCACTGCAAAAACAGCTGAGGCAGTGTCAGTTAATTGTGTGTGTGTGCATGAGGGTATGCTTTTCCTGACACTGCCTCTGTCTAATTAGGCCTGTTCAGTGAATTTAACTTAGCAGTATCATGTTTTCAATGTTCCTTTTTTCCCCCATGACAACTTACTTTATTAGTGGGCACTTATTAGGTGACAAATAACAGCAACAGTTCAGGCAGTGGGGATGGAAGCTTCCAATATACTTTGTCTTTCTCCTTAAATTTCACACTCCTTGCTGCTGGTCTGCTAGACTATTTGAGCCTGATGGGGGTTTTTTTAGTTTATAAAATCAAACCTTGGACGTAACACCATATAACCAGAAAACAGTGTTTATCACGTTTCCACTTCTGCTGAGTGCTAAGAGCACCATACGAAGTGATAAACATACTCTCCTTCCAATGAGTTCAGAGAAATCAAGAGCATTAATTACCCTGAGTAAGCTCACAGTAAAATATTTTACTGCTAAAGGCATAACTTGCTGCTTACTGTTTTCATGATTTTTGACATAATGATACGCTAAACAAATGGTTGTTTAAATATATAAGAATAAATACAATTTTATAAATAAAATTTATATTAAAAGACAAGTTCAAAATATGACGCTCTGGTAGTAGAAACAGTAGGTGTTATGGATGCTAAGAGTAGTTTGCAGAAATGTAGATCCTGTGCTCAGGACATAGTGATGTCTAGATTTACTATTGACTTTCTAAAAGGTAGAGTGGAATAAAGGCACACATAGTACACATCAGTAGCTATGTTTGGTGCAGTGAAGATAGGTCATCCTTTGGAAGCTGCATATTCCCAAAAAATTCTAGCTTTCTTATGGATCTACCATATGTGGCATAACATACCCATTGTGTTGCTTCTATCCTGACTGGTTTTTCCTCTCTTTTGTTTTAGGAACTTGTTCAGTGCCTGAAAACCAAGAAACATTTCAAGATTTTAGAGTCATTAAACATTACACTACTTAGAAGGAAAAAAAAAAGGGATTTTGGCATTTGCATTTCTCTTAGCTTTCTTATCCTTTAGGGTACATTTTCAGTGAAATTTCAAAGCTTTTTTCCATGACTTGAAGAATTACAAGCAAAATTTTCAGCATGCAGGCTGAGATTTTCATGTGGGCTTTGAATTCTTGCCTCAGGATCTTCTTCCAGGAAAACAGAAATTATCATAAGACTTATATTTAAAATCTTAACAACTGGCATACCCAGACTACTAAGGACATGTCCACAGTGCCCAGTAGAGTAGGCAGGATAACTCTGAAGCTGGCAGGCACCATGCTAGTTCTGTAACCACAGATAATGTAACTGATGACATTTTTGCACATCTATGACTTTCTGTCAGCACACCTACTGATTCTGAGACTAGAAATCCTACTGCACCGAACTGCACCTGCTCAAACCTTTCTGTGAATAGTTACATATGGGCAAACTTGATCATGCATAATTTATGCACTGAAGTATAATTTATTACCATAGAATAGATATCTGGGGAAAAAAGAAGTCATATGCCTAGGTTTTGATATAAGAAATAAATGAACAATTAACATCATTTTTAGAATTGTAAAAATATTAGGATTTTTAGTTTTCTGCTGCAGGGCTTCCTACTATTTTAAACAAGGTTAAGTAATAAAAATTTTCACACTAAAAACTTTTAAAGATTATTTTTATGAATTTTTTTTAATGAAATGTTACTATTTAAAATGCTGTTATTCTTCAACGTGATTAACAACTTGGACACAGAATTTAAAGAAATACTAAGTAGGTTTATCAATGACACTAAATTGGCAGAGCTGTCGACTCCCTCAAGGGCAGAGGCACCTTGACAAATTAGAGATGGGCAATCACTAACCATATGAAGCTTAAAAAGGTCAAATGTTGGATTCTACACCTGGGATGGGGCAACCCTGATTATGTGTGTAGACTAGGGAGTGAGAGATTGGAGGCCAGTGCCATGGAAAGGGAACCTGGGGATCCTGGTCAATGGAAAGTTGAACATGAGTCAGCAGTGTCAGGAAGGCCAGTTGTGTCCCAGGGTGCATCAGGCGCAACATCGCCAGCCAGGCAAGGGAGGGGATTGTCCCACTCTGCTCTGCACTGGGGCGGCCTCACTTTGTGTCCTGTGTGCAGTTTTGGATGTCATAATATAAAAAAGACTTTACACTATTAAAGAGCATCCAAAGGAGGACCACGAGGATGGTGAAAAGTCTGGAGGGAAAACCCTATGAGGAGCAGCTGAGGTCACTTGGTCTGTTCAGCCTGGAGAAGAGGAGACTGAAGGGAGACCTCACTGTGGTCTTCAACATCCTCACGAGGGGAAGTGGAGGGGCAGGTACCGATCTCTTCAGTCTCATGACCAGTACCAGGACTTGAAGAAATGGCATGAAGCTGAGGTCAGGGGAGGTTTAGGTTGGATATCAGGAAAGTTTTCTATCCAGAGGGTGTTTGGGCACTGGAACAGACTCCTCAGAGTTCAAGAAACATTTGGACAAAGCTCTCAGGCACATGCTGTGACTCCTGGGGTAGTGTCCTGCACAGGGCCTAGAGTTGAACTCAGTGATCCTGATGGGTCCCTTCCAACTCAGCATATTCTATGGTAACAACCTCAACTAAGTCTGGGATTATAATCTTACAGTGCTCCTGCTCAATTAAGATATTTATCTCATTAATGTTCTTTAGACAAAACATAATACTTAGAAATAACCATGCCCTTAATAACTAGCCTTGAAATTATAAGAAAAGTTTAAGATAGCCTAATGATAAATTGAAAATAAGGAAATAGGATTTCTGGTTATTTTATTACTTTAGCTTTGGAACCTCCAGATCACCAGGACTTAGAGGGCATGGGGGTTTCAGGTTTTTTGCCTTAAGCATGTGGCTTAGAATACTGTCTATGCAGTGTGTTGCAAAAAAACCCAACAAAACAACCACGAGTACAAGCTTGTTCTGACTGTAGTCTACATTGAAGTGTGCCTTCATGAAAAGTAGTTCCCACAGGAGCAAACAGAAACTAATAAACATAAATAAAAGACAGGCTTAACTCTGCTACCTTGGGCATGAATGCTCATGATGCCCATATAGTTCATCATGAACTGCTCTGTACAGTTTCCAGCTGATCCTGTGTAGAGAAAGATCAAGCTAAATTCTACTTGCCAAATAGAATGCAAGTCAGACTGAAATGTTTGGGGTTTTTTGTAACTAAATGATGCAATTCACATTGCATTTGTGTGATACTGGTGCTAAGAATGAAAATTTAAAATCTTGTGTTTGATTTGTACGAAATACTAGTATTGACACCTATATGTGATGCTGTGTTTCTATAATGGAAAAAGAAATATGAATATTGTGTCATAATAGCATATAATGTTATTTGGCCACTTGAATTGTCTTTTGTTCATAGCTTTTCTAATATATGTGGATTTTGTGAGACTAAAATATGCACTGAATAAATAAATTGAAATTGCCATCGTATTTCCGTTTTAAATTATCCCAATCTGCATGCATTTTGTATGCATTTTCCACCAAAGTTACAACTACTAACTTATAAAAAAAACCAAAACAGCCAGAACTAATTGGTAGTCTCTAAGATGTAGTACTTGAGTACATCTTCTGATGTACTTTCTCCAAATTGCAGTTTTCTTGTAATGAACCACTGTAATGCTGTTTTCCACAGACATGAATATAAAAGTAAGAGATTATCAAGGTTAAAGGCCTAAGAGTACTGAAAATGGCTCTTTCCTAATGAAAACGTGCCATGCTGCTTAGACATCCTGGCATGGAACATTGAATGGTCATCTTCTGGAATTATCTTACCATTATATAGGACTTCTGCTTCATTTTTTTTTTTTCTTTTTCCTGAGAATGGGATATAACACTGGATCTTCTGACTTAAATTTTGGATAGAGCTCTTGCGTTTACCAAGGGATTGAGAGTGACCATTTTTGCAGATAATGTTTCTGAGTCAATTTCAATTAATTTGAAATTTAGTTCAAATTGATTCCTTTCAAGACTCATTTAGAAATAAAGCAGAGTAGCAAAACTACCTATATAGATATAGGTATATAGATATGTAGATGATTATTATTATACTTAGGGGGAACCTTATATTGAATTTCCTCAATACATTCCATAACATTAATAACACTTCTAATATAATCAGTGCTATTTACCTATTGTGTAAATAAAGCGAGGCAGATAGAGTTATTTTGTTATCATCACTGTCAGCACAATCAGGGCAAAACACAGCCCGTGTAGAACATTAGGATATGTTTGTACCACCAGCTTGATATTATTGATCACAAACTATAGAAAGAATGAAAGTCATAGAAAGGTTGGAGAGGAATAGACTACATAGGAGAGCCCCTGGGGAGATACAGCCTGAGGAGTTTTCTATCTTATTTTGATGGTATCAGTGTTAGAGAAGAATTTCAGGACCTTACTTCATGCAAATTTACATGTGATCTTTCCCTTTTGGTCATGAATTATTTTCTTCCTGAAGTGCTTAGGTACAGAGGTCCATTCAAGTCTGAAAAATTTATCATGACAGAATTTAGCAAAAGAAAGAATTTTTATAGTGTTTCAAATTCCACTTAAAAGTTGGGGGGTTTTTTTATTTTTTTTTTAATGTGACAAATGACAACAATATAAAGGTTATTTAATTTGGATTTAACTTTGAAATTATGAATATTTTATTTTATCCTTGAGTTACCTGTTCTGTACTTTAAGGTGCTTCTTACACAAATGACCCAGACAATAAACTGCTTCCCTATGCCTCTTTAGGTATCTGATAAAAACATGCATTAAGTTGCATTACCTCATGAATTTAAAGTGACAAGAAAGGATTCTTCATAAAGACAGCCAAAGGTAACCTAGTCATTTTGACTCGTTCTGATCTGAGATGGAATACAGGCAAACAAAGTTGTTTTGTTTCTGAATAGGCTTTGAAATGTTGAAACATAGAGAAAATGTGTTCTCTACTTCTTGGTTGCACTATCCTAGTTCTCATCATGGAGAGATGGTACACAGTCCTTTCAAATTTTGCATTAAAACAAACACCAAAGGTGTATGTTTAGAAAGTCCATTACAGATTTTGCTAACATATCACAAAAAATTTTTGGACTTTCCCTGTACCTGCAAAAAAAAAAAAGTTCAAAGCTGAAAATTTAGAAGATTTAAACAACTACAGGTGACTTCCTTCCATTGGATTTGTTTGGATTTTCTTATATGTAAGAGGGATGGCCTTCCAGAGTATTAAAATAGGTTTTTAATTTGAAACCATAACTAATTTCAATGATTTGGTTTTGTATCTGTTTGTTACAGTCACTTTTGTCATTTTTTTTGTCATTGTTTTCTATTTTTTTTTGTAAGATGGAAATACAGATAACTGGCCTATAAGAAAAATTGCATAGTTGTCTTTAGTGGCTTTTACTAAATATGTACCTCTTCAAAAATTTCCCTACAACTAAAGATACAGTTTGCTGATTTTCATCCTTAGCTGCATCTTTCCTTTTTATAATCCTTAATTTATGAAATAGGTAGACACAAGGTATATTGATACTGACTGGAAGTTAGTGTCTATAACAACACTTTCCAGCCTTCTAATAAGTCAGAAGAGGAAGAAGCACATGCATATATGTTCAACATTTCTATATTTCACAACCTAGTCATAGAATTTCTGATCTTAATGTTCCAAGAGCATTTCAAATGTTGGGGTCCAGTAATGTGTGTGTTCAAGCTCTTTTGGATTTGGATCTAACTTACAAAATTCATTTACCCTATTTTATATAATTTATTATTTTCTCTGTCATCCTGTAGACTCTGAAGGGAGAGTCCCTGCACTTGATAAATTAATAATGGGTCAAGGCTTTTTTTTTCCTTTTTGGACCTACATTTTCTGTGAACAGTGTTGTAGTTAAAATTCTCTCACTGAATGTCTTTATATCGCCTATGTATTTACCCACTATTTTGAGAAGGCAAGAGAAGTATGGAGTTATAATAATGCATGGGGCTTGTCTCAGCTAGAGCATATATTTCCTTTGTCTGCTGCTGAAAGAGGTGTTCCATCCTAGTTATCTTTGATATTTACTAGAGAGTGTGAAAGAACACCTTTTGAGCCACAATAAATGATCAGAGAAGTACATCTTTGCTGTTTCTATGTCTGATTCCAGGCCATCATGCTTGCTTTTCTCCCAAGGTCTTAAGACCAACACAGACTATGAAGATGTAAACTCTTACCAATAAATCTGCTGAGGACTGATGAAAAAGAGATAGAGATTTAACTTGCACTGACTTTTTGGGAAGCATAATTATGAATCTGGAAAACCAAAAATGTGTGTCAGAATGTGTCACAAAGAGTGAGAATGAGTGAGATTGCAGAAGTGGGAGGAAAACTTAAGGGCTTTAGGTGGCCGTTGCTTTTGATGTAGTAGATTCAGTGTGTATAAAAGATGCAGACAAGCTACCTTCACGAAAAATGCTCTGTGTTGATTTCCACCTTCTTAAAAATCATCTTTCATAATACTATACATTTTAAATATTTTGACTATTAATGTAATTTTTTGTCTTTTCAGACTTACAGATGGATGAACTTATTCTTAAATGACTTTGTCAATAGCAATTATTATTTTTCATTATAATTTTTTCCTGCTTTTTGATTTTTACAAATTTGTTCATTATTCAGTAATATTTGACAAATAATTATGTATGCATTGCAGACAGGGTTTTTTTTTTGAGTTATCTAGCATTTTACTTTGATTTAATACATGCTTTTCTATTCTTTATGGCTTATTATTCCACACATTAAACTAAGAGCCATCAATAGAACATTCCATAGAGCTTTTAAATTTGCAAAATTTTATTTGTTATAAAAATATCTATGAAGATAAGCTCTCTGCTGCTCTCTGCTTCTCCTTCTGCCTCTTATCCATTAAATTTTCCAGTCATGCTTTCTCAAGCAGTTGGCTTTCAGCAGGCCCAGTGATAGACTAATAAACTAATCTGAAATTAAACCATACCAGTCTCTAATGGTGAGTTCGAGTCTGATGCTGCAAGGATTTGCATTTTGGCATACCTTTCCAGGCACTTATCTCTGTTTAGGATCACTTCTTCCTGCAGCTGTTTTTTTGTCATTTTGATAGCTACTAGTTAGTTTCCAGAAGAATATTCAGACTCTGTGATAAAGAAGAGTAAAATAATCTGACTTGCACCTCAGATTGAATGTTGGTACTAATGTCCATCCCCTGACTAAAAAAAAATACTGTGACCTAATAGAAACATAGAACGTTAAGGTTTGGAAAGGACCTTAAAAGTCATGTAGTCCCAGCCTCCATGCCATGGGCTATGACACCTCCCACTAGACCAGCTTGCTCAAGGCCTTACCCACCCTGGCCTCGAACATTTTCAGGGCTGGGGAATCCACAGCCTCCCAGAGCAACCTGTTCTGGTGCCTCACCACCTCCACAGTAAAGAAGTTCTTCCTGGTATCTAAACTGTATTTTCCCTCTTTCAGTTTTTACCTATTACTCCTTGACCTATCACTACAGTTCCTCATGAAGAGTCCCTCTTTGGCTTCCCTATAGGCCTCCTTCAGATACTGGAAGGTTGCCTTGGGGTCACCACACAACCATCTCTTCTCCAGGCTGAACAGCTCCAATTCCAGTCCTCTTACCAATTTTGTGTTCCTCCTCTGGACCTACTCCAATAGTTCCATGTCCTCCTTATTTTGGGGGCTCCAGAACAGTATGCAGCACTCCTGTATGGTGGGAGCTCAGCAGAGCAGAGTAGAGGGGGAAAAGCCCCTCCTTTAACCTGCTGGCCACACTGCTTCGGATGCAGCCCAGGGTTCCACTGGCTTTCTGGGCTGTAAGCACACACTGCCGGCTCATGTTGAGTTTTTTATCAGCCATCAGCCCCAAATCCTTCTCCACAGGGCTGCTCCCAATCGCTTCACCCAACCTGTGAGTGTGTCTGGGATTGCCACAACCCAGATGCAGGACCCTTGTGCTTGGCTTTGTGGAACTTCATGAGGTTTGCAGGGGCCCACGTCTCCAGCCTGTCCAGGTCCCTCTGGATGCCATCCCTTCCCTCCAGCCTGTCAACTACATCACACAGCTCGGTGTCATCAGTGAACTTGCTGAGGGTGCACTTGATCCCACTGTCCGTGTTGCCAACAAAGATGTTAAACAGACCTTGTTCCTTAATTTTCTGAACTGCTGTCATCTAACTGAGGTTACTTCAGAAATATTTGTTAGGATATCTTTTAGAAACAAGGCAGTGTTGCAATCGCATGGTCTTTCTTCAAGACGTTTTCCATGTACTTATCAATTGGAGCCACATTCACAGAGGATTAAAGGTCATGAACATAATTAAATTCCAGCAAGTGTTATGAGATCAGCAATTACCAGTTTTGTGTGGCCAGCTGTTAGGTCTATCAGCAGGCACATGCTTGCTGGCCAGCAGCAGCACGCACAGCCACAACATATGCTGTCGCCTGTCCATCTGGGGCAGTCATGGAACAATCTACTGGACAGGAACTGAAAGATTTATGAGGGTGAGAGAGATAAATACATAGAAATGTGATTGCAAGGGAGTTAGAAATGTGAAGGACACACCATATTAGAGTACTATTGTCCTGCAGTGTGTTGTGCTAGGTAGTCATTCTCTATGAGCATCCTTATTCAGCAAATACAGATTCTGCTTTCCTAAAATTTTTATCCTGAGACAGAAAAGTAACTGATTTAGTTGGGGTGGGGTTTTGCTTTTTTGTTGTTGTTGTTTTGTTTCGTTTTATGACTTTATTCTATTTTTATTACTTTCTAAAAGTAGTAGTAGTTTTATAGGAAATAGTTGAAGTAATTTTATTTTACCCGACCCCTCATAAAATCTCTGAATTATCTGTGTCAGCAAACCCTTTACTGTAAAAGGGCTAATTTTTTTGTCCATCAAACCTTTCTTTATAGTTAGCAAATTATTTGGCTCTTTTATTTGTGCAAATTATATGTAAGCAGCTTCAGACTGTTATTATTTTGCAATTGATAACTGAAGACTAGATGCAAACATATGGTAGGCTAGTCATTTGATGTGTTCACTTTGAAGATGTCTTCAGATGTCTGAAGTTCATTATTCACAGGTTGTGACAGACCCCCACCATTTCATACTCTCAACTGCTTTCTGACTGAATGACTGCAGCTTTAGTAGGAAAGAACATTTAAAGCTCATCTATCACATCAATATTCATATGCAAGCTCCGGTATTTCCCTAAGGAGTTGACACATCACGACTTCTGGTTTGATCAAAAATCCTATTTTCTTCGATGTTCATGGACAAAAGTACATAAAAATTCTGCAGACCACCTGTACTACTGTAGCTGCAACAGGTCTATATGTGTGATAGGGAAAAAAAAATCAGGGAAATACAATGTCTTTTATTGTTAATAAGTTGCACAGATCTTAAACTCCATCTGGCTTTATCCTGACTATTCAAATAAACTTGTTCCCCCTTTAATGCCACGCATTATTTCAAGCAATGCAGTTGATACTATGTCAATCAGCTGAAAACAAGGTTGTTTAGAGAATACAGGATAGACAGTTAAACTGTAATCACCCCAAATAGAAAAGATTTGAGGACAGCTGCTGTGGTCATATGAAGAAGAGCTTAGTTGCATGGAATTCATGTTTGCAACAAGTTGAAATGATTGATTTTCCTTCTCTAAGTTCATTTTACAAGCAGCTGCTAGTTTGCCAAGGAATATGTTTTAGAAGCTGAAATAGAGAAAACAAAGACACATTCAGAACTTCTGGAAACTCCATAAATTATTTATCTGGACCAAATACTTTAGTAGTTGACCATTCCTAAAGAAATAGACGTACCATAAACAGTCCACAGAAGACTTGTTTGCGAAGTACACCATTGTAAATGGATCGAGCATTTCTGTGCCTAAACTAAGAAGAAAGAACAATGAGTTTATATTTGCTGTAGCAAATATGTTCCATTGGTCTCACAAGTAGAGCTTATGAGTTCTAATATTGAGAGATGGTGGAAATCTTTGCTTTACATTACATCAGTTTTTGGATTGAACCCATTCTCAGTATGCTTTGAGATGCCCATCCTGCAACTAAATAAGGTACAGATAAAATGACCTTATATATGAATGCATAGATGCTAATGTATTGTGTGAAGAACATTCACTAGAAACTGAGCACATAGATTAAATTAATTAAAGTGAGATAAGCAGATCTTTTACATAAGAAATATTTTCAAGAAACACCTGAAACAGAGCATTTTGTAACAGCCATAATCCTCTTGATGTTTGATTTTGATAGCAGTAAACTTTTGTTTTGCCAATCCTAATGATCCTTAACTTTGCCTCAGGAGATCCAAATCACCTGTTGGTCTTTAATTTCAAGCAAATTTGTGAGACATTTTGCCATAAAGAAAATACTGGTTTGGTTACAGAGTCATATTTTTATAGATTTGGGAAGCATGTGGCAAACGTGGTGTTTATCAGTTATTGTAGAAAACATGTGAAGGAGGGTAAAGTCTGTGTGAGTTTTACTTAACTCTTTCTTTCAAATGTTCTCTCTTCAGTGGCTGAGAAGGTTAATACCCTAATGTTCACATCTTTTGGTTGTGAAGACAAGAAAGTATTACTAACGTACAATGTTCCTTTATGAAAATTTTTGGGTTTCAAGAAATGGAAATAGACAAATAAATAAATTTGAATGTTTTCAATAAACATATGATGTTTCAATATTTAGACAGCTTGTTTTTGCTTTAGTTTTGGACTTGACTTTTCAAAGTTTAGCTAAATCTAGCAGAATCAACTGAAAAAAAAAATAACATTGGCTAGAGATTACCAGTTTGCACAGGTGCAAATGGGTTTGATCATATGTTAATTTATCAAGAGCCAAGGGCACAACTCCAAACTGCAAAACCAGATGCTCTGCATTTTCCTCAATGTGAGAGAGATGAAAAAGAGAAAGACTGAAAACCCATGAACTGCAGGAGGATTCTGTTTTTATGATCTGGAGTTTAAAGCAATCATAAAATTTGAGAAACTGGAGATAGTTTCAAATTTATGGAGGCCAGCATTCCTTAAAAAATAAAAATCCCTGGTTTATTTATGCAACTTATCTACTACAGAGGCTCTTGAACCTTTTCTTATTATTACTTCTGGTTTTCTCCCTATTCACTATAATTCCAGCAAGAGAAATTCCCTCCAGCAAAATTGCTTTCCATTCTCATCCCTCCCTTTCCTTGATCTCTGGTGGCTCTTGAATCTATTATGGCACTCTGTATGAAACAGGCTTATGTCAATTCACATTTTTTCATCTCCCTTTTTAATTAAATTCACTTGTTTTTTTTAGTGACACCATAAAAATGTCTGTTGCAGTTTATTAAAATCTTGCATTATGAATATTTATTTTAGATATAAACTTTCAATGTATTTCAACAGATAAACTGCCTCCCAGTGAAGTGTGGAGTGGAGAAGAAGAAAAATACAATTAGTATCTTTTATAGAAGAGATGCAGACCTTTTAGACCTGTAAACCTGTATATAAATTTAAAGCATACTATTAGATGTATTGCAGGCTACAGCTGGACATTTGAGAGGGTTGGGGGGAATTAATTAGTGAATCTCTTGAATATGATTCCAACTGGGTGCAAATAAATGTTCCAGAAGTGATATATTTACTTGTACTGATAACACTGACTTCCTTATTTTATCAACACCTTGCAATTAATTTTTTTTATGTTGTTCATGACCTCTTGACTGCTATTTTGACCTCCAGGCTATAGTAAAAATACAGCTCACTAGTTTTCAAGTATGTATCGGAATGATATTTAAATTACTTGAAAATGTGTTTTTCTGTGGAAGATCTATTACCTTTCCTCCAGCCAAGGATCTTGGTCTGCTTTTCACAAATTACTGCATCCAGTTGTTATTTTAAATTAATTATGGCCAAAATTAATCTCTTGATCTTCTTTTCAAAACATTTCACTAATTCATTTTCCATCTTAGGCAGAAACATCACGGTTCTCCAAATTACTTCACTAATGTCAAGCTTAAACTCCTGCTGTCTCCAGGGGGATGCTTTCACTGGGTTTCTCTCAAACCTTGTCGGTCCAACTGTGCACGCAGTCAAAACATTTGTGCAAGCTTTTATTATTGCCTGCATTAACTATGACAACATCTGCTCTCTAGACTTCCTTACAGCAGCCTTGCTCCTCTATGCAGGATATTGCTGTTATAGTCACCCTGAACTCATTTACTGAGCATTATATTGACCCTACTTATTGTCCTTCGGCATTTTTAATTTTACTTCTTTCCAGTTTTTCTCCTGTGTCTTTCCAATAATTCGGTCCAACCATCATTGCAAAATCTAGTCAGACATCTAGTCATGTTGTATTGCACAAATGTGGTTAGGTTATTGATATGTTATTGATGGATTTTGCGCTGGGAACGCTGTGTTGTACAAGTCTGGATTCGTCTCTCGCCTGAGGTGGTGTTGTAACCCTTGAAACCATACACCTTTACCTGGACCCTGCCACTTCTCCCCATGTAAACTGTACCCCATTGGTGACGGGCTTTTGCCCCCTCCCCTTCCTTCCTGGGGGTTCAAAAGGAGACCTCAGGAGGCCCCCGATCTCTTCACCTCCTGGATTTCGATGGAATAAAGATCTAAGAACGCTATCCCAAGGAGAAGAGCGCCTTCTTTCTTTTACCTAGGTTCCTTGACACGTGTTGCTCCCGGAGGTCCTGAGCTAGCCCTAGGACCCCCTCGGACCATCACTGTGTCATAGTCAGACTTGCTTCATTTCCCTCTGCAAGTCAGTTTTGCTAAGGTCAGGATCAATTTAAGAAACCACTGACGTATCCTTTCAACTCTAAGTAGGCGTATTGGGTGTGGCTGAGCTGGCGTTTGTTTCCCACAGCAGCCCTGACCGTGCTGTGCTGGGCGCTGGTGGCTGGAAAGGTGCTGATAACGCATCGGTGTTTTGGGTAGTGCTGAGCAGCGCCGACACAGAATCAGCGCTGTCTCTTAACATTCTACTCCTCATCAGAAGGCCGAGGGTGGGCAAAATCTTGGGAAGGAACATAACCAGCCCAGCTGACTCAAACTGACCAAGGCAATATTCCATACTATATGATGTCAGCTAAGGTATAAAGGTAAAGGAAAAGGAGGAGGAAGTGAGGGCATTCGTTACTTAGAATGTTAACCTTCCAGAGCAACTTCTACACTTACTGAAGTCTTGCTTCCCAGGAAGTGTCTGGACACTGCTTGTTGATGGGAATTAAAGAATAAAATCTTTGTGCTATCTCTCTGCATGCGAGCACATGATATTTTCCTTTTTTTGGTTTTTGTTCTGTTTTGTTTTTCCTTTTCTGAACTTATGAGTTTCATTCTGTCTTATTTTCTTCCTCCATCTTGCTGAGGGAGGAGAGTTATAGAGTGGCTTGGTGGGTATCTGGCATCCAACCAAAGTCAACCCACACCAATAGGTATAAGCTTATATCTAAGCCTTTTCCCCTAACTTTGGTTTTCCTGTTCCCAAAATGACAGTGAAAAAAAATGAAGTCAATAAGATACTTTCTCTGGACTGTATTGTGGTGGTTTATTTTTGTTCTTGTTCATGAAAACTACAGGACTTCTAATAGAGGATCATCAGGGAACATAGAATTTTAATTCTTTAAGGAAATGTGATTAAATTATTGTGTGGAGGTATGTTTATCATAAAATCCAAAGCTAGTCAAAACTTTGGGTTTTTCCCAAAAAAACCTTTTCTGTGTAGAAAGCTTCCAAAACCTTAAAGCTGAAAAAGATGTAAGTGAAAAATTTTTTCAGAACTTTGAAGCAAAAAAATCTGCAAGTCATTGGTCAGATAGAACAGAAATTATAAGAATTCATAAGATATTCTCTCACTTTGGCCTTGCAGGCAGATTCCTACTTCCAAGTTAGTTTGTTTGTTATGTCAGTGGCCTTGAGTTGGAACAAACTCTACCAGGTCCCTTTTGGCATCTGCAGAGTTCCCTTTCTGACATCCCTGTGGTCTGCCCCAGAGATGGGAGTCAGTAGTACCACTGACAGACAAGATAAGAAGTGGCAGGTGTCCTGAGACTGTTTGTTCCCTGCTGCCTTTCCCAGAGCTTCTGGTGTGGATGCCTTTGCTGTGACTGATGCTTGGCTGTTCCTACAGAAGGAGCAATCACTCCATCCAGCACACGCCTTTTCAGAGGAATACAGATATAATGTACACTAACAACATACAAGCTGGAAGTGCCATACCAACTATCCCACATTTAGTTAACTATCTTGGACTGTTTGGAGAACTAAACTTACTTTGGGAACAAAAATCAAATAACTTTATTGATATCTAAGGTGAGACTGCATTAAAGCCATATTTGGCAGAAAAAACCAGATTCAAGACCTTCTTTCTTAATTGTTTACAAGTTCATCAAATATCTAGGCAAGTGTTGTGGATCTGCCTATAATGAATGAGGCCTGATTCAACCCATACTGAGGTAACTGATTGCTCCTGTTTCAGAGGTGCCTCTCTCATTTCCCTGCTTACAGAAAAAAGACAATTGAGGCATCCAACTTTCAGAAGGCCATCCTTGTGGCTTAGGGTTTGTCACAATGTTCAGTTTAAACTTCTTCAGAATACTAAGATTTGGACCTGAAGTTTTAAAAATGAGCAATTTAAAGACTTCATTTCAAAAGAAGTTTGGTTTTATTTTTAAATTATCAAATATGACAAAACAAGGAAACCAACTAGGACAACCTGTCATGTTTTAGGTGAAAAAGAAAAATATTTCCAGTAAAAGAAATGTCTGGTTAAATATGGAAATGTTTTCCAGCAGTAGAATTTCCTAGAACAGAGAAATACCCTACTTGCCAAGCTTCAATGGCAAAAAAATTAAGGTTGAAAGTTCCCAAAGACAAAGCATCTTCCACCAACTACCTGCACTCAGCAACAACAGAAAAACAATGTGGTAGAAGAATTCTAAGTATGACTTTCAGAATATCCAGTGTTGAGGGGTAGCACACCTGTATCTGTGTTTGGAATACATGTACGTATAGTTGAAAAGTACAATGGGAGTGTATTTTATATCATATACATAGTACAGTGGGAACGGCCCTTATATTTTATGTATTTATTCAGAAAGCATGTACATATTAGATTTGTTTTTTCTGGTCATAATCAGAAAAAGGATGTTTTCAATACAGCTGGAGATGAAAAAGGGAAGCTGGATAAAACAGAAATATTTTCTTACAAATCAGTAACATCACTACCCACATGAAACACAATAGTGATGATGAGGTCTCTATGTGCTTGGGGATAACTGATTCCTAGATGTATGCCTAAGTAAGGTGATTCTTAACACCTTCAATGAATGAGAAAGCTATTCAAGTTGACATATTGGCCATATAATTGCAATATTACTAAACCAAGGGAAGGTTTTGTCTTTTTTGACCTACTACTAAAGTTCAAATATCAAGAAAAAGATGATCATTTAGTTATCTCTAGCTAATTAATAAGGTTATGCATTATCTAAGATCACAGCTATTTTGTTTTTCTCCATTTTTCACTTTTTTCTCTGTTTTTCCTCATGTCCTAATGATGCATTTTCAAGACACTTTGCCCATTTTAGAACCCATTAATCAAGAAATTGCCTAATTTAAGCATTTTCTTTAAAAAAACCTTTATTTGGTATTTAATCTAAATATTAAAATATCAACTTCAAAAAATTCCAGGGAAACATTGCCAAGCTTCTATCCATTTTCCAAAAGTTTAGTTGATTTTTTAGTTGCTTGAAGAACAGGCCAGGTTTTGGTAGTGGAGGGGTTACAGGGGTGGTTTCTGTAAGAAGCTGCCAGGAGCATCCTACCTGTCCAGCAGAGCCCATGCCAGCTGGCTCCAGAATGGGCGTGCTGCTGGCCAAAGCTGGGCCAATTAGAATGGTTGTAATGCTACCACATAATATGATAACATACTTAAGAAGAAGGAAAAAGAAGTTATTGTGCAGTTGAAATTGCATCCAGAGAAGAGCAGGGTGAGAACATGTGAGAGCAACAACTGCACACACCAAGGTCAGTGCAGAAGGAGGGGCAGGAGGTGCTGCAGGTGCCAGAGATGACATTCCCCTGCAGCCCGTGGTGCAGACCATGGTGGAGCAGCTGTGCCCCTGCAGCCCATGGAGGTCAGTGGGGATGCAGAGATCCACCTGCAGCCCCTGGAGGAGACCCTCACCAGAGCAGGGCATGGCATGCTCAGCTGCTGTGACCCCCTGCCTATTCCCCCGGTTAGCAGTGGCAGGGGGCTGGTCGGCAACATGTTCCCTGGGGTCCGCTGAAAGAAGTGGGGTACAGCTGGCCTACCGGGGCTCCCGGTGTGTGTCTCTGGGCTATGCATCCGCAGGCTGCAGCAGGCAGTAAGATAAACACAGCATCGCTTCTTGGTGGTGAATTTTAGAAGGGTTTATTTGACTCCGGTGCCGGGAGGGGGGAAATGGGGGAGGGGAGGGGGAGAGGGAGAGGGGAGCAGCAGAAGCCTAGCAAGGCCTCCAAATCCAATCCCTCGTGCTTCTCAGCACTAACTTAAAGCAGTTTCAAAGAGCCCGCGGGTACAAGGCTTGAGCCAATGAAAGGCTGATAGGGGAGGGATACGTCTCTCAATAACCAATGGACAGGGTTACAGTTTAAGGATATACCATACATTTTGGAAGGGGGAACAGAACAGACCATTTAAAGGAAAATGCATCACCACAATGCCCCTCCCAGAGGTGAATACCTGAGACACAGCTGAGAACCCACGGGAGGTCCATGCTGGAGCAGGGTCCTGGCAGGGACCTGCAGACCCATGGAAAGGAAGAGCCTCCACTGGAGCAGGTTTCCCGGTAGAACTTGTGACCCTATGAGGGACCCACACTGGACCAGCCCGTCCTTGAAGGACTGCACCCTATGGAAGAATGACCCATGTTGCAGCAGTTTGTGAACTGTTGCCCATGGGATAGACTCACTGGAGAAGTTCATGGAAAACTGTCTCCCATGGCAGACACCCCACACTGGGGTGGGAGAAGGATTCCTCTCCCTGAGCAGTGGCAGAAAAAATATGTGATGAACTATCCCCCATTCCCTGTCTCCTTGCACCACTGGCAGAGAAAGTAGAGCTGGGAAGAAGGGAAGGGTGGGTGGAAAGTAAGGTCTTATTTCACTTATTTCACTTCTCATTATCCTGCTCTGGTTTTGTTAGTAATAAATTCAGTTAATATCTCTAATTCGAGTCTGTTTTTCCTGTGATGGTATTTGGTGAGTGATCTCTCCCAGTACTTATCTCAACTAATTAATCCTTTGTTACACTTTCTCTCCCCTGTTCAGTGGTGAAGAGAAGTGATAGAGAGGCCTTTGTGGGTGTCTGACATCCAGCCAAGGTCAACCCACTACAATTTTTAATATTGCAAAGTTAAATACAGTTATCAAGAATTAATTATCCTCGCTGTCCACTAGAAAAATGGACATCACCTGTGAGGCACTCTATAATAAGAAAGAGGTATCAGTTCTCTTCTTCCGTAGGCTTCACCTTGGGATGTTCAGATTATGCTTTCATTCTAAATTTTCTGGACTGATGCTTAAATTCTTATGTATTATGCTATATTCTAGATCTCCTTCTTTCTGTTGTTTTTTTGTTGTTTTTGTTTTAAAGCTAAAAGTAATTGTTCCTATGTCTTTCATATGTGGTGTCTGCTCTTATAAAAATAGGCAGTTTTTGCTACACCTTAAGTCTAGAAATCATCCATGCTTAAAGAGGCAAAAATGTACATAATGGAGTGCTATGAACCCAATCTTGAAATCCTTTCCCCATCACATTTGATTAAAATTGTAATAATGAAAAAAGGAATTGCTTTGGGAATTGGTAAAGGAATATGAATATTTTCATTTCTAGGTCAGTAATTCAAATCTGTCAAATTTGATGGAGATGTATAATTCCATAAAGCTCTTTGCTGAGAGCAAAAAGTTGCTTTGTTGACAGTCTGATTCAAGCTAATACTAAGCAAGAGTCCACATAGCAAACCTCGTACAGAGTATTTGAACTACTCAGCAATCATTCTGGCAAACCTTTATGGAATAGGTCCAAGCATGGGTGCAAATGTAAGTGTACTACATTTCTTTCTTTTGGCTACCCATCTAGCCTAATACCCAATTAAGTGACTGGAAAGCTGCCCGTTGGAAAAGGATCTGAGGTCTCTCAGCTGAACATGAGCCAGAGTGTGCCCAGGTGGCCAAGAAAGCCAGTGACATCCTGGCCTGTATCAGCAATAGTGTGGCCAGCAGAACCAGGGCAGTGATTGTCCCCCTGTACTCGGCACTGGGTGAGGCCACACCTCAGATCCTGTGCCCACTTTTGGGCCCTAAAATCAGGAGGGGCATTGAGGTGCTGAAGTGTGGCCAGAGAAGGTCAAGGAAGCTGGTGAAGCATCTGGAGCACAAGTCTTACAAGCAGCAGCTGAGGGAGCTGGAAGTGTTTAGACTGGAGAAAAGGAGGCTCAGAGGGGATCTTACTGCTCTCTACAACTGCCTGAAAGGAGGTTGTAGCCAGCTGAAGGTCAGTCTCTTCCCTAAGTAACAAGCAGCAACAGGACAAGAGTAAATGGCCTCAAGTTGCACCAGCAGAGTCTGATTTGGATATTGGGAAAAATTTGTTCACAGAAAGAGTAGTCAGGCTCTGGAATGGGCTGCCCAGGGAATTGCATTCCTGCAGGTACTGAATAAATGTATACATGAGGTTCTTGATTATGTGGTTTAGTGGTGAACTTTGCGGTGCTGAGTTAACCGTTGGACTTAATGATCTTAAAGGTTTTTTCCAAGCTAAATGATTCTATGAGTCTAAATTTAGAGCCCATTTAATAACATTTTGTATCTTAGTGGGAGACTTCAGTCTCCAGTTCTGTAAATGCACACATATAAGCAGTAAATTAACAGATACACCCAGGAAAACTGAAATTGGCTTGATTCACCCAGTCAATTAGTAATTATGCACTCCTAGGTAGTCCAGTGGATTTTAAAGGAATAGTAAGGGGGTATTGCTTCAGTCAGCCCAGTGAACTTGTTTATACTTTCCAGTCAGGCCTGAGTTTATTGTCAAGATTAATAACTTGTATTAATACAGTACTACAGGGAGGATCTGTGCAGCTGGTCAGACAGAATATTCTGGAAATGTTTTTTCTTCAGATAATGTCAATTCACTACAATTATACTTATTTGCAAACATGTCATTGTATTGACCACAAATTTGGGAATTTCATGTCAAAAAGTTGCTTCATCACCTGAATGAGAAGGATTATCAATTGTACTGGCTGTCAGGTTAGGCAGAGTCAAAAACTGATAGGTCCCAAGAAAGTGTCCTAAGACTGAGCTGGAAAGACAGTCCCTTTTGAGGATCATTCTTCCTTCAATCAGTATGGTGACTGAAACCTTAGTGTTTTTCACTAAGAAACTAATAATATTCCCCAGATATGGGGAAATTCAGATTCATTTTCTACTATTCTTTATACCAAATACTTAATTTCAATATAATTCAGAGGTCTGGGAAATACCTTCTTTACCCATATCTTCATTGTTTTCAGATAAGACAGTATACGCCTATGTGTGCCACATCCTTTTGATGTGATCAAATTTGGCTGTTGAGAAACAAAGCTACATGTCAAAATTTTGCAATGTTTTTCAATACTACATTTCTGGTTCTGCCAAATTTTAATTATTTATGTAATAAATACAAGCAACAGTCTTTCTGCCACAATGTTAAACTTACCTAAATCTTATTTGCTTCTGCATAGGCAGGTGATTGAGTTGAAGCATAGGGAGGGATTAGATTTATTCTAATTTCCAGGAACATCGAAAGAAATTCAGATTCCCATAGTTGTGTTGCAGTTAACAGCATGTGCTGAAATAGAATTCCATTACTTATACCTGTATCATGGGGGAGTGCTGTGATATATTACTGTTTATTTCCCGCTCCTGCCTTTTTTTTGTCACTTGTTCAAGGATCTTCTATTACAACTGATGTAACTGAAAAAGGGGATAAAAATGCCTTCTTTTAGTAGAAGTTGAGCCGAAGAAACAATGAGTTGTGGTACAAGCTTGTAAGGAATACTGAAGTCTTTAACACAATTGAACCCCAAGTGACCTCTTTACAGTAAAGAAGAAAAAAAAAGTCAGTCATCCAGACTGTAGGAAGAAGAAGAAGGGGCATCAGAGAAACCCTTAATGTATTTGTTTTATTCATGTAGCCATGGTCACAGCTTTTAGCCATGATTAATGCATGTCACTGATGCATTACTTTTAACATTATTTTTTATTTAAAGAAACTAAGTAGGAAGTATTAAAAGCCTCTCAGTTCAGATTTTAAGTTAAGAAAAAAAAGAAAAGAAAATGAAAGCTAAAAACAAAATGGCTACTGATGGCATAGAAATGAGGACAATGTTCAAATGCATTACAGAAGAATAGGCAAGAGTTCTGGAGCACCAGGAAAAGCACTGCTAAAGTACTTGCATTGTAATTTTTTTGTAAATACTGTTTATTAGTCAGAGAAAATATCCAGGTTATTTTCTTCCAGTTTAGAGGATGTGGAGGAAAGCAGTCTTGGATCATCTTACAGATGTGCTGTATGAAGCAGAGTGTAGGTTTTGGTGCTTTTTTTGTTCTATTAAGACAACCAAAGTGAGGATTTCTTCTAAGAGATCAAATAGAATAGCATATCTGAAAAAGTGAAACATTCAGTAATTGCTTCTCCATTACTTTATCCTAGACAGTCTGCCTTTTTTTTTTCTAAGTGGTCAAGTAATTTTCTCTACTTTTCCTTTCATTTGTTCTTCTCCTGCTGCTTGATTGTCTTCTGCTTTATTTTCCTTACATTTTTTTTTCTGTTTTCCCCTACATTTCTTACAGTAAATTCCATCTCCCTGCTTAACGTGCTGCTTCATGTGACCTCTTCAGTTGTTTCCACCCTTATCTTCTTTTTCCATGACCTATCACACTGAAGGCAACTAGGCCACACAAGATGCCACAATTTATTTATTTATTTATTTATTGCTAATCTCCAAGTAAAAGACTGACATATTAATATAGTTCACTTTGCAGAAAAGAACTGTTAACCCTTGTTATACCTCACATGAAAAGTCTTCACTAAAGACAAAATATTTCCCTTTGAAGTAGTTGAAGAGTGGAATACTGTGCCAAATGTTACTTCAATACTGGTGCAGAGCCTTTCTTGAGAACAAAATACCATAAACTAGATCCTGGATAGCAGTTTTTGAGCTTGAAATCAACACAAACTTTCTCTGACAGTGAGAAGTAAGGCTGCTTCTACTTTGGTCAGTGCTATCTTATTCTGTGAAACTGTCTTTCCTGAAGCTGAATGTGAGATAGTCCGTCCTGTGTGTTACTATTTTGGCACAAAGCAGGAGAAACAGAAAATAACATATTCTCTGGCTTAAGTGGTAGAGCTGCTTTTGCTAATGATATCTCTGATTGAAGTTACCAATACCTGCGGGGGAAGAAGGATTTGAGGATTCCTGCAGCACCATTCTTAGCATTGCCTTAGCCACTGCCACAAACTAGGTCTTTGCAAGCAGACAGCTCTTGAAGAATGACTCTCGACATCACACTAGGGAGTTCATGTCCTCACTATACACCTGAGAGCTTATCTACATGCTAACTCTGCTGCCAATGAACTTTATCCTATCACAGAAGTGAGGTTTGCCCCTGGCTGTTTCTTACTCCTTTGAGGACAGAAAATGCATGAGCTTGTATTCCTGAGCAGTAATGATTTTCAAATACTTCTATTCAGCCCACATACAAGAAGTTAAAAATCCTATATAACTGTTTGTAAGTACTTGGAGACTTGTGGGTTTATACCAGTTATTAAAATCAAATGCATAATTGCTATTCCTGTGGGAGAATAGTCACAGAGTAGGAGTCTTAAAATGGGCATGGAAATCAACTGCATACATTGAGGGAATAAGATCCAGATCAAGTTTAACAGGATATAGGCGCTCAATGGTGGCCTTTTTATGCATGCAATAATTGAGGATTAAGATAGAAGTTGTGGTCTTTCATTATCTATAATTTAGAGTTTTAAAAAAATGGAGGCACTTCTTCAACTGCCACCATGGTGACAAGCATAAAATAATTTGTCAATGTCACTGCAATGTCCCTGAAATTAACTCTTCATTTCACCCTAAATTCCTACTTTTCTGAGTTGAGCATAAACAACTCCCACTATCATTCCAGTAAATTGCTCTAAGAACCTTTAGCAACCTTTACCTGTATGGAGAGAGAACATTAAATATTCAGTCATGTTGCTAACTTTAAAAAAAATTGGCTACCTTGTACTTTAACTGCAACTTAGTGTTTGACCTAGTTGTTGGTTTTGAAAAATGTATTTAATGTTTGTATATAGAACAGAAACTACAGGTCAGAAACCTCTTCAGTCTGAACTCCCCCTGTTTTGGCTGTTGGACGTGGGATTTCCAAAGGGAAGTTTTCAAGGAGAGGTGTTCAGAAAAGGCTCACAAATACATTAGAGTCTACCAGAACCCCATCCATCCATCCATCCA
>WEIT01038242.1:2289-16717 GCA_013389985.1 Dryoscopus gambensis | reverse complement strand
CCTTAATAGTCTTTGAGTACCAGTAGGCTTCCTTTTCTTTTTCCTTAAATGAGGAGGTAACTAAATAAATAGCTAAATCAGTGACCAAGTACACATTACTAACTCATGGTCTATCGTACTGGCTCAGAATAGTAGCAGCATGTAGTATTATATCATATTCATATCCTGGTCATTTATGGTAAACTATAAATATAAACAATATTCTACTACTCTACCTCATTCTCAGACAAGTCAGTAAGCAGCACACAAGAAGTCATCTTGGCTTGGTACAAAAAAAAACCTTAACTAAATAATAAACAATTGAACTAGGCTAAATTAACATAAAACTAAACTGGATGTTTAAGTTAAAAACCTCAAAATTATGTCACTTAGGATCAAAACTTCTTATGTCCCACAAAAGCCTTTATGCTAATAAATTTACAGCCTATTTAGTTATTTAAATAAGTGTATATTAACACAACAATAAAGACAAATCTAGCCACCCTCAAGTACAAAAGGCAACCCACCTCTGATAGTCTTCCCATCATACACTCCTTTTTCTGAGCGGTTGAAAAAGAACAAGAGAAATTAAATTTTAACCAACTCTACCTGCCCCTAGACAAATAAATGTTTCTCTTTGCCTTCTATGAAGATAGACAAAAATGGATAATGATGAGCTGGTGGAAGGCATCAGAGTAGTTTTACATCAGGTGTTGTCTCTGGGAAACAGTTAATACTGTTAACAGTGATTAACTACATTAATTGTGGAAAATATACCTGCCAAACAAATTGCTTGTGATTGATGCGCACTATATGACTTTACACTTGCAAACAGCTAGAAACATTTTAAGTTTCCCACTTACCTAGCTTAGATTTCTCTCACCACATATAGCCAGATATGGTATCTTGCTGTATGACACTTAAGACCAATTATACCAAGAAGGTTATATCTACTTTCACACAGCTACTCACCAACGTTCAGCTGCTACTATTTAAAATGTTGTAGATGGAAAAATACATGCCATGAAAATGTAGCAAAAGCAGGTATCCTTCCTTAACATACTAATAGCAGCTTCCTTAGAGAAGTATTTCAGTACATTCTTTATTTTTAAAAAATGAAAAATCTTTTCCACCACTAGTTATAGTGCATACACGATTAGATATATGTAACATTCCTTCCCAACTGCGTTCTTACTAAGCATGATTTGCAGGTTTTTTGGACCTGGTGACTGCAGGAACTCTGTGCCAGAGAACAGACATCCTACAGTAGATGAGGCTAACTTCAGGCTTGAAAATCCTTCTCCACAGATTCCAGAAAGAATTTCAAAATTCAAGAAAGAATTCAACAATGTTAACAGTCAAAACAGTATTTAAAATTTTATCTGTGGGGCCTTCTTTCCTACTACCCTCCTGAAAGAACTAAAAGTCTGACTCTATACACATATACAGACTGAATATTATTCCACAATTTTTAAGAACAAAGTGAGTGGAACAATATAGATATATTTCTAGAACAGTACTTGCAGTTACTGAGAGCTATTCTTAGTAAATGTATTAACAACTTACTTGTGGGAAGTTCTTTTCTTCATCATGCTCGCAGAGACTCCTGCATGACCTACAATATAAAAGATGTTGGAATTACTGAAAAATGATTTTAAAACTTACATAAAAGTCTTTATATGGAATTTCAAAATGTAAAGAATCCAAACACTTAATGCTATGACTGATCAGTGACCTGCTACAATGGGAAAAGGCTCTAGAGAGGCAGACATGGGCTATGTGCACAGGAAGCTGTGGTGAGCTGACCTTGGCTAGATGTCAAGTGCCCACCAAAGATGCTCTATCTGTTCTCTCAGCTGGACAAGGGAGAGAAAATACAACCAAAGGTTCCTGGGTCAAGAGAGGGACAGAGAGGCATCACTCACCAATTATCATCACAGGCAAACCAGGCTTGACTCGGGGAATAAAAATTTATTACCAATCAAGTAGGAGTAAGATAATGAGAAATAAAGCTAAATCTCAAAAATATCTTCCCCCATCTCTCCCTTCTTCTTAGGCCTAACTTCACTCCCCATTTTTTTCTACCTCCTCTCTCCCAGGCAGCACAAGAGGACAGGGAATGAAGGTGCAGTCAGTTAATCACATTGTCTCTGCTGCTTATTTCTTTCTCCTCAAGGTTAGGGTTAGTTCTCTCTCAGGCAGACAACTCCTCTCACTCTTTCCCTGCTGCAGTGTGGGGTCCCTCCCACAGGTCTCCAACGTGAATCTTTCTCAGGGGCTATAGATCTTTACAAACAGCTCCAGCATGGCTCTCCTCCACAGCGTGCCATCCTTCCGGAACAGGCTGCTCAGTAATGGGTCCCCCATAGGGTCACAAGTCCTGCCAGCAAACCTACTCCAGCATGGGCTCTTCTTTCATGGGGCCACAGGTCCTGCCAGGAAACCTGCTCCAAGGCAGACTTCCTGCAGGCACACAGACACCTTCAGTCACATCCACCTGCCCCAGTGTAGGGTCCTGCAGGGGCTGCTGGGGCACAGCTGCTTCACCATGATTATCACCACAGGCTGCACAGGAACCTTGGCTCCAGTGCCTGAAGCACCTCTTTTCCTCTCCTGCACTGACTTTGGTGTCTGCAGGGCTGCTACTCTCACATAGTTTCACTCCTCTCCTGCAACTGCTGTAGTGGAGAATCCCATTCCTAAATACAATACCCTAGTGGCACTACAACCATCACTGATAGGCTCAGCCGATGGCAGGTCCATCTTGGAGCCAGCTGGCACTGGCTCTGTTGGACACCAGCTTCTACCTGCTTCTCACAGAAGTCACCCCTGCACCCTCCTGGTACGATGCCATGCAAACCCAACACAGAAGTTCCATGAAGAACCTAAGGAGTGACTGACAGCAACTATTAAAATGGAAGTTGAACTAAACACAACAGGGACAATAGTTGAGATGGTCAATCAGCAAAAATAGTGAATCAACAGGCTGTTTTAAACTTTTATCCTTCAGTTAATAAAAGGAGACAAAACACACATCTTCCTGAGTTAGCCTGACCAGCACTACCTGTGTCTAACAGAGCACAGAAAAATCTAACAATAAACAAATTTTTACGGATAGAAGAACACTGCACTCGACCCAGTGATAATTTGGGATGAATATGAAAAATGGAAAGCTTTTAATAAGATGAAATGAGGAAAGGGGAAATCAGGCTTCTGCTGGTTGTTAGAAAGCCACTTATGAGCAGCCAGGAAGAATTCGGCAGACAAAATATGCAGGAATAAAATGACAGAAAAATAAAAAGTAGTTCTTAGAATGAAAACTCCAGCCTCAGATCACAGACAATGGCCACCTGCATAGAGATAATTTCCTTGGGTTGACTGAAATAGCCCCTGTTAAAGTGATGGCTGATGGTGACTACGTGGCCATATCTGGCTTGATCCTGACCTTCCCTGTCTTCTTCACTGTAATGGTTTTGAATGGTAAGGATTTAAATTTCTTCAGAGTAGCCTGTTTTTGGCTGTTCTGGATTTTTTGCTTCTTGTTTGCCATATCTAAAACAATCTGGTCACAGTGTTGGACTAACCCAACTGTAACTCTAATGCCTCGTGTTTATGTACAAACATGCCTAGAATTTTAACTAGGCCTGCTTGAATTAACACTTACAGAGAAATGTTTTAATTTCTCTATAGACCTAAACTAACAAATTATTTTCAATTTAACACTATGTGCACGTTCCAAGCATAACTGGAATTATATACATATTGAAAACTTTCATTATATTAACAGAATCACACAGGAGTCAAGCAATGACAGTACCATTAACCTCTAAAGTCTTCACAAATATTTTACTATTTTCACTTTTACATGAAAAATTTAAGAGGGCATATAGAAAAAAAGTCACAGAAATGACAGACAATATAATTAATTAATAATGAAAATAATCTTATGTTTAGTATACTCAAGCTTGCACCAGATCTTCAGGAACTTGCTTTTCCAACAGTAATGATATCTGAAATATTCCATTTTAAAAATTAAGCCTTCTCTGTCACTTACTGCAGTAAAGATCCTATTTGCAATTTTTGACTGTTACAAAACCAAATAATTAAAATAAGTACTTGTAAGAACTTAGCTGCAAAAACAAAAACAGCATCATAGAAAGTTTGATTGGAAACCCATAAGACTTTAGGACTTTATTACAGCCTGTAAAAAAAGCTGTCTAAACATGTCAGTTACCTCTCTATATATGAGGTGGCTGTGTTCTACTAAGATGTAATATAATGAAACACATTTTATTAAAAATACGGTGGTGTTTTATTAAAATAAAGTAATTTCTTAAAATCCAAGAACTGTTCTTACAAAATAGAGGAACTTCATCTCTAGGAGATGAATACACTTAGTCTACATTTTACATTTCCACCTAACGAGAGAAAAGTAAGATTTTAGCTAAATTAGCTCAAGTAAAAACACAACAAAACAACAGAATGGTGCAGCACAAGAATTTGCTTTCTGTCCTCTGCTCAGGGACTCAGGAACCTGTCAGTAAGAAGGGAGGTAGGAATCATTTACCTTCCAAAGTCAAGAACAGAAGCACTAGACCTACACAGAAGGAAGATTTACTACAGCATTTGCAGTAAGTAGAGAGGAGAAGCTATGCTGACCTCTGGGAATGGGATTTTGCTGTTTGCTAACTTCTCACTTTGGGATCTTCAAATTTTCGGTAAGATTCAACTTGTTCACTGATGGAATGAGCTCTATACCAGAGACAACACAGACAACTAAGTATTACCTATCTTCTTAAGTCAGGCAGTATCTTAAGAGAGCTGCCAGTTTAACACATGAAATAATGGCATTTGGATGTTTAATAGTATTTGAAGATCCTAGGTTAAACGTACCCTTGTACCAACCAGATGTCCATTTGCCTTTTAATTGAAGTAGGTCAGAAGTACAGACATAAACCAAATTCCAACTCTGCAGAAAAGATTTCTGCAGAAACTGCAATTCTAAGCAATTCACATCCATGATCTCTTCTCGTAGTTCATAAAGACAATACTAAACCAATTTACACTTGCTTTTAAGGGTGAAAAAACTACAAATGCTCATATATGACTTAACAATTATATGTTCTTAGATGTGTTAAAAGTTTTCTTTACAAAGAAAGTACTTCTATGTTTTCAAACCATCCACTAAAGGCATTACAACTGCTCCTGATCATCATGCAGTTTGATAGGATTCTGTATCTCCAGGAGAACACTGCTAAGAAAGACTTCAGAGGACCATGTCTTTCACTTATATACCGTTAAACAGGTGATCATTAGATTTAAAAAAGGGTCAATTTTGTTAATACAGGGTAATCGCATCTTATTTTACAATCAATTATACTGTCTATTTATTTTTTTTAAAAAATCTGTTTTCTCCTATGTTTGGGACAGCAATACACTAATTAGAGAGACAGGTTGGCACACTGTCAAGAGCACCTGTCTGATTCACTCAAACTATATCGTGGAAAGCAACTCTGTGCTTTGACAAACTCCTAGAGTCTGTAGCCGTGTACTCTACTGTTGTGCAAAAATTAGAAGTCTAACTTTCCTTCTTTTCTCCACCTTCAATCCTACCCTTTGTTTCTCAAAAACAAACTATGTATAAAGTGTATTTCCCAGAGAGAGAGATTTCAAAAGCCTAGTTACTATAAATCACATGTACCTCTTCCTTTACACCCACTTTACAACACATAAAAGCATTTCCTTCCTAGGCAGACACACAGGACAGCTGAAAATTGGCTTTGTTGACGATGCTGTAGTGTCACTGATTGGTAAGTCTCTACAACAGGACGAAATCAAAGCCAGTTGAAAAATGTTTTGTTAATGCGTTAAATTTTGCCCTCTATGAATACCTGACACTACCACTGGTTTATCTCTACCTCCAGATCATTTTTTGCAGTCCGTGCATGACCCAAGAGTCTCCTAGAGTCCAGCAATTGTATGATTTTACATGATTAACATATCAAATATAAAATAAAAATACTATTCCCACTCTTTCACTGTATCTTTTTCTTTTATTCTTTTTTCCTTCTGCTTATATTACTGCTTTATTATCCAATCCCAGATTATAGCAATTTTATAGGCAAGACTTAAACCCCTAATTTCTATTTAGGATGTAGCTATTCTGGAAGACTATGTGTTGTTCATAAAGTTCCTTGGCAAGTAGCAACCATCTTTAAAAAAGGAAGGCAATAAATTTGTATCCATAATGCTGTAAAGCTCAGTAAATCCTATTTAAAAGTTACTTCTTAAAGTACAACTTTTTTCTTTTTTTACAGCTGTTCTAGGTAATCTCACAGACCCTCTTAAAGTTACCTGGTTCAGCCCTATGATGGGGGAAGGGACTTTTCATTAGATCACGTTGCTTAATATCCCTTTGAACATGACTGTAAACATTTCCAATGAGGAGTCACTCATATTTGGGTAACCTGTTCCTGTGTTTCACCATACACATCATAAAAAATTTCTTCTGTATACTCACACCTAACTGTACTCTCTTTCTGTTAAAACAATTACCCCATGTACTGTCACTGAAGGCCTTGGCAAATAGCCTCTCTCTGCCTTTTTCATAACCTCCACTTAAAAACTAAAAGGTGGTACTGCCTGGAGCCTCCTCTTCTCCAGGCTGAACAACTCTCAGCCTTTATTCATACAAAAGGAGCTCCAGCCCTTTGGTCACTCGTGGCCATCCTCTGGACCTACTCTCAGATTAAAGCCATTTCCCCTTGTCCTATCATTACATGAGCTTGTATATATAGTTCCTCTCCAGCTTTTAAGTCCCCTTCAGGTACTGCAGGCCATAATTAGGTCACCCTGAAGCCTTCTCTCCCCAGGGTGAACAACCACAGCTCCTGCAACCTGTCCTTATAGGAGAGGTGCTCCAGGCCTCAGATAATCTTCACAGCCCTCCTCTGGACTCACTCCAACTGGTCCACATCATTCTATGTTAGGGGCCCCAGAGCTGGATGCAGTACCTCCAGGTGGTCTCATTGGAGCAGACTAGAGAGGTAGTAACGCCTCCCTTGACCTGCTGGTCACGCTGCTTTTGATGCAGCCCAGGATGTGACAGGCCATCTGGGCTGTGAGCGTACCCTGATGGCTAACACTGTGCTTCTCATTTGCCAATGCCCCTGAGTCCTTCTTGTTAAGGGTGCTCTCAATCCATTCTTCGCTCAGGCTGTATTTGCGCTTGGAATTGCCCTGACATAGATGCAGCACCTGCCACTTGGCTTTGCTGGACATCGCAAGGTATGCACAGGCCAGGTCCACCTCTCAATCCTGTCCAGGTTCCCCTTGATGGCATCCCTTCCCTCCAGCGTGCGGACGGAAACACACAGCTTAGTGTCATCAGCAAACTTGCTGAGAGCGCACCCAATCCCACCATCCGTACCAGTGAATAAGATGTTAAACAATCCTGCTCCCAATACTGACACCTGAGGAATTCCACTCATCACTGTCTCAATCTCGTCATTTAACCATTGCATTGTACTGCATCTCTGCTTTGAAACCTGTAACTGTTACTTGAAAGGTAACTGTATTACCTTCAGTAATCAGTACAAATTTCAAATAAGTGATAGCACATTTTAACACAGTTGCAGGTAAAATACAAGCTTGAAAGCTTCCAAAGGGTGAAATCCTCCAGAGCAGGTGTTTCAGTTTTTAATGAATCACGTAAGTATTTGAAAGCACCAGAATGATCTACTGCCTGGGTATTTTAGAAGTTAACTGAGCTTTCCCTATTACACTTGTCAGTTGGTTGGTTTCTTGAGAATTTCATAAATGCTCCAATTCACAATGGTTGGTGATAAAAAATAAGTTGCTCTCCCCACACGGGTCACTGATTAATAACTTTTGACACAACACAAAATAGGAAGGTCAGATCTGTACTGTTAAATTTACGTTTGTCTTTTCAATCCATGATCTTCTGTAACAAAAGTAAATTTTCTTTTAAAATAGGAAGGATGATATTTGCATAAAATCATTAACATCTGCAGAAAATCATTTAACATATTTAAAAAGTCAATAAAGTAAGAACACTTTTTATCCACTAAGAGCAAAGAAAACCATCAGAAAGAACACCTCACCTGCATCAGCTCTGGACCGCTGACCTGGTGATTTTCCAAATGGGGTCTTCATTCATCTGTGTTTAAGTGAGCAGCAAAGCTGCTGGACTAGGGTGAAAATCCAGTTCGATCCGACTTTCAAGGTATCTTTCTAGTCTTAGGATGAGACAACCACTTATTAATCCACCATTCAATCAAGAACTTGTCCTTCCTCAAATGCAGAAGATGCACTTTCAATTACAGTACTCTGAAAAACAAAACAGGTGGAGTATAAGTAGCTTGATTTTGAAACAAAAATATTCAATCTTAACTTAAATGCTTGTTTTCATACCCGACAGGATATTCCTTCACATTCCGTTACTGTGAAAACTTTCAGCAATATACAGCCAAATACAAGGGCTGCTACTTTTATCTCCTAGTCACAGTAAAGTTCCACACCATTATGTCAATTACATAGAGAAAAAAGCTTCTTAAAAATCACTGAGCTTAACATAGGGAAGAATGACTACTAACTTAGAAGAAACTGTACTACTTTTACTGGGGTAAAGCACAAATCAACTCTTTCCACTGGTTAGAAATAACATGCTCTCACTCACACAGCAGAATAACTTTGCTTCATAGAAGTTTTGAAAAGTCTGTCGAAAAAAATGCAACACGAAAGTTTTTAAAAACACTGATTCCACTGCAATGACTGCTCAAGCCAGCAATTTGTTGAGTAGGTCGATAGTTCATAGGTCTGATGATTCATAGATCTGTTTAAGTTTTTGGTAATTCTCTCCACCTAAACTCATCAAATTCCTAAAGCATTTAGCCATCACATTCCTCTAGATGAGGGAGGTAACTGAGGACAACTTTTTAATGCCCTTTTAAGGATTTAATTACAGAAAGTTTTCACCATGTGAAAAAAACCAAAGCATTACAGGTTAACTTATTTCAGACTAACATTTTTGGGGCAGAAAGATTTAGTCACTATTTCAGTGTTGCCCACAACACTAAGGCAAGTGAAAGCAGATAATTTCCTTAAGAAATGTCACTGCTCATCTGTGAGAGACATGGCCTCTCTAATCTGTGAGAGCACTGTCTTCTCTCTTTTACTTCAGTTTTGGAAGATGTTGTCAATTTTCATACAGGGGTTAAAACCAGAAAAATACCGCTAACTAGTGATCTAGCTGAGGAAAAATTGTAGCTTAAGCTTGTGCCTCACTGAATAAGGGAACATACAGGTTTCAACATACCCTGCGGTACGGTAAAACTTTCCAAAGAAAAATGCCTTTACAGCTAACACCTGACAATTCTTTCATGAATTGTACTCATTGACTTCTAGGAACAATACAGCAACAAAGAGCAATACACTTAAGAAAAAGCGGCAACAGGGAGACAAACATTCAGTAATCTGCAGTTTTTAGAAAGAGCTAGCTCAAGACATTCACAGTCAGGAATTCAGAAGAACTTGTGAAAATAAAAAAATACAGCAACTTACTAGTTTTTCCACATTTCATCTCTTCCTGAAATCTACCAACAATGCTAAATGATACCAGGGCAACAATATTCAACAACATTCTAATAGGAAGCAATTAGCTTGCATAACTACTTCACTGGAAACACAGCATAAGAATTATTTCTTCTACTGAACTCAGACATATCTTCCTATGGATTAAAACACATTAATACAGAAGTATCATGGATTATGAAAAACCAACTCTGAATTTGTAGCAGTGCTGTGATATACTACCATACTCAGTCTCACATAAACATACAAGAGATCAACTACTCTCCTTCAGAAATGCTATTAGTTGAGAAATAACTGTAATCTGGTATACCTTCTGATCTAAAAAAACCCACAAAACTAAAAAAAAAAAATCCCTCCAAAACATAAACCAAACCACCACCTCCACAAATCCACAAAATGTGAAAATTCTTCCGATTTAGAAAATAATACACTCTTTACAACAAGCTGTTGAACTGTTATTCAAGACAGTTATTTTGTAACACCCGTATTACACACTTCCCCCTCCCAAGATTTCCAATTCATAGTAAAAATATGAAGTACTAGATATTTTGATTGCATTGCTTATGCAGTTATGTGTCGAAAAGTAACTAAGACACCACAAAAGATTTTGTTTTCTACCAGCTAAGGTTTTTTTTATGGAAGATCTCAAATCATTACTATGCCCCAGATTTGAGATCATGCTTCAGAAACAGAAAATTTATTTCTAATCCTTTTAAAGTCACAATTAATTTGCTAGCATTTAATATTAAGTGCTTCACTATGCTCTCTGAACCTATGGATGGACTACAGGTTACTGAAGTTAAAACCTGATCCAGCTGTTTAGACTGATTTTCTAGAAACTAAGCCCGTTACTAGTTCAAAACCTTACTGAAGATGAACCTTGTGCTTTCCTAAAACTAGCATTCCGAATTCAATTTACGTATCAGTTGCAGAGTGACAGTTCTGAAGATACTAATAAGGAGGCATAAAACCTGATTTTCTGAAAATAAATTTATGTACTTCAAGAACACTTTGAATTTTTAAGAATATGTAAGTAAGTCTCACTTACTTGATTAAAAATACACCAAACCCTGTAAAACTTAGGGTTCTTTATTGTGATAAATGACAAAACATCAGACTTAATGCCAGCATGCAAATATCTTGATCTCCTAATATGGAAAATCATCAAGAAAAAAAATCAACTCACAAAATGAAAACTCTTTTGCTCCAAGTCTCAAGAAATGTCACGTTTTACATAAAGGTAGGAAACAAAACCGAAACATTCCTCTGATGCATTCAGTCGCAATAAGCTGTTAAGAAAGAGCACATAACTCCTTGTTTGGCTGTATGTAAGATGACCTATGAAACAATCAACTTTTTAGAGTCCTTCTGTTGATAGCAGCAGATACAATAAATCCAACATAAGTAGGGGTTTTTTGGATACAAAGTGACCCATCCAAAGCAAGTTAGACTAGACTTTACAGACTGCCAGTAACTTTCAGAAGAAAAGTGCTACTTCCTACTTGTCAGACACCCATTTCCCCAGAACAGGTCACCATCAGTGCAGCTGCAGGGTTCACTTAAAAGACAGACATTGACTTGTGAGCTGCTACTCACCACACCAGGTGTGTTGCTCACCTGCTTTTACAAACCCTTCTACACAAAAGCATACATTAGGGGGAAAAAAAAAACCAACCAGAAATTAGATGATTATTTTGACTGATAGTGGTCTAATTATTGTGGAGTGTTTCAAAGACTATTAAGTGTTAGATTAAAAACACTAGCATTAAAAATTGTCAATCATACCAGTTTTATATGAGAAAAGTAGAATCATTCTATCAAAATAGGCAGAAAGACATGACATACAGACAAAAAAAATAAAGTCATGAAAAAAAATCTTTTGCAGTCTAAAGGGAAATGATGGAAAAACCAACTTGCACAGATTTCAGTTTTACCTGTGAAACATCTTAACCCTCTCTATAAACTTAACTGTTTAGCAACATTAAAATGTTTATATTAGCTTTTAACTCCATGAAAATAAGTGTAACCACCTAATATAATTCTCTGTCATTAATTTTAGTTAACATTCATGTCTGTATTTCCATAACATTCCATGCTTTTCAGTGCAATACACAGCACAATATTGTTTACAGCATTTTTGTGAAAGCTTCATGGCTCTACTGTCCACTGAAGAGGGATGTTAGCCTCACAAAACTAGTGATACTTAATGCTGACACCAAGCCCACAATTTTAAGTGCCTTACTCCTAAACGACATATTTAAATTTTACCATCATGAACACAGAAGGAAGTAATTTGCTGAGGAAATGCTTTGGGGTAAAAGTTTGGAAGAAGAGGAAGGGTAATAGCATGTGTTGCTTGTATTCAGATTATACAATTTCTAACAAAAGTGGTAGGCTTGCATCTTCTGAGATCCGTTTCGGCTGTCAAAGCCACCAGTGATCAGGCCTTCTAGCACCACCTGCTGGGCTCCAACATTTTTACTTTGCTATCTAAAACACTTCTCCTGTAAGCAACTCACTGAGAACTTCCACTGCTAGCTGCTCAGGGGAGGACCAGCACTTCACAAGAACGTTCTGGGGGAGGAGTCATTCTAAACTGAAATGCATCAACTAGATTCCTTGGTAAGTAACATCGTGATTTCTGTAACACAGCTCAGAGCTACTGGTACATGTTTCAGATGAAGCAGTAGCCTAGTTTGTTCCAGCAGTAACAAGCAGGATGAAGCATATCTGTTATTTAGACTCCCTAATCCTTATTATAATCCTTATACAAGCAGAAAGGATCATCCTATGCAAGTCTTCTGTGCCTGCCTTCCCGAAGATATCTCTAAATAATGGCGGGAATAAAAATATGCCAGCTTTAGTTTGTTACTGTTTCCTTTTTTCCTTCCCTAATAAAAAAAAATCCCAAATGCTTTCCTGTGGTACAAGAATTCAGCAACTCAAATTCCAAATTTGTTTTGAAATATCCTACCGGCTTAACCAGCATATTAGTTATTAGGAACTTCTTTTATTTTATTCTAGGATTTTGTGTAGATAATAAGATCTGATGTCTGAGAAGAAAGAATTGTTACAGTACACAAAGTCTGAAGATAAAAGTCATTTGCAGCTGACAACCATGGAAATAATACATTTCAGAAACATGTCTACGACCTGGAGGACCCCAAATCAAGTATAACTACTTCTCCACTATGACAGCCTCTGCAGTTTCATCTCTACCCAGAGAGGTGCTGTCTACAACTGTACAGAAACAAGAGCACTGACATGCAACTGTGTGTGCATATATACAAACACACGTGTACCACTGCACAGGTATTGGTTGTATGGGGCTTTGACTTGGTCTACCAAAATAAGTCCCCGCCTATGGCACAGCAGCTAGACTAGCTGTTCTTTAAAGGTCCTTTCCAACATGAACCACTCTTACGACAGATATAAACTCACAAAATTGAAAGTTAACTCCACATTACAATGCCATAGTGATGAAACTGCAGCAGAAGACTAGAAGAATCTGAAATTTGTGCAAACTGTCTTTATTTGACAAGTTGTCTTTGAAATGCAAGAGGCAGCACACTGCAATTTCTAATTATTTACTAAAATATTTTAGCATAAACAAGTGGGCAAGTTATTTACCATAATGAAAAACAATATTAAAAGGTTTGCTAGTAAGTTCTTACGGTTTTAGGGAGAGGGTAGAGCTCAGAACTGATGAGCATGGCTTTATATTGCTTTCTACAGTGTCTACATCATCACTGTGGGGAATGGCCCTGGGGGAAAGAAAAGGTTAGTGACTCCCAGAAATGACACCACTTTGTCTACCTCTCTTCCTCAGAGAGGTTGCTGGTATCAGCTGAGTAGACCCTACTCTCTCTTGCCACTCGTCATCCATTCCTGTCCCTCAGGAGAGTGCAACTCTGGGTGGCGAACACAGTTGAGCCCAGTGGAGCAGTTAAAGGCCGTGGTGCTGCTGGGAACCGAGCCTAGCAGAGTGAAAAGGGCAAAAGCAGCGGCACTGGGGTGGGAAATAGCCATGGGGAACAAAGCAGTGGCAGCGGAACGATGCAAATGATCTTGCTTTCAGGGGACTGTCATTGTTTTCCGTTGTCTCAGGCCTGGGGGACAGGGAGAGCCAACTGTGGGGAGTGCCTGCCATCTTGTCTTTGTCTAGGGAAACCACAGGGTGCTTCAGGGAGTGCCCGCCATCTTGTCTTTGTCCTGACTGCCACACAGAACTACACGGAAGTGGTGAACATCTGTTTTTGTGTATAAAGCACCTTCTCTTCTAGTATACTTTTGTTATTAATATTGCTGCTATTACTGTGCATTTCTTATTCCACTGCTGTGCGCTTTCACTAAATTGTGATCTCAACCCATAGTATCTGCATTCATCAGGAGGAAGGGGAGAGGCTTATTTGGAATTTAATTTGTGTCTGGTGTCAAACCACCACATTAAATTGGTGCCCATTGTGAGCCATGAAAGGGTAAAGATAACTTTGATCTAAAAATCTGTGTATTAGGTACAGAACTCCCTAGCTATAGCTGCTCTATCTCTTCATGGTGGGGGGGTGATATTCAACTCTGTATATATTCCCATACATAGTCCTCATGATGCTATTGTTTCAGAGTAGGGAGAAGGATCAGAACTGCTTTGTTGCTGTAATGTGTGGTATCAGTTTATGACATGATAATGATACAGGGGGCTTAGGCTTTAAGGGTTAATTGCTGATTGCAGGTATTGCTAAAATTTTGCACCTGCTTGCTAAACAATATATATTGCCTCTTCAACACTCCTTGCGCTTGCCAAGTAGAGGGGAAGGATGTAAGGGAGGATGCAGGACCA
>WEIT01038238.1:7972-18871 GCA_013389985.1 Dryoscopus gambensis | reverse complement strand
TCAGTCTCCCATTGGGCTCATGTAAACGTAGAGCATCCAACATGCTGTGGTAGGAATTCTGTAACCTGCTACAGTCGTCTTTTTGGCTTGTCTATTTGCTCTTGAATAATTTCCGTGAGTAAGGTAATTTCGGTTGTAAATACAGTGGGCGCAGTTGTTCACCTCCTTCAGAGGCTTTTTAAAGTTACCGGTGAGACTTTTTCTGGAGTTACAATATACTCATAATGGACAGTTTAAAATATGGAAAAGTGTTTCTATGTGACTCAGCTAACTTGAGGCAGAATTAGGCTTGTAGTCTAACTAGTTTACCAAGCTTCCCCTACTATCAGAACAACAGAAACTTCTGGAGGGTGATTCATTCAGTGTATTTTAGGCATCCATTTTTGACTGGATCGAGCTGCGTTTTGGAGGGCTTTGCTTCTCCCCGGAGGAGGAGTATGGATGGCCAGCTTAAACAACCTGCTCCACTTTTAAAACTGAAAATAGCTGCCATGAATCCCAGTCTAAGAACTCATAAATAGTATCTACTTTGAACTTTTGAAATTTGGAAAGACATTGTAAACTGAGAGCAAAGGACTAATACGCTGATGGAGTAACAATCCACAAGTATATTAGCATCCTCTTCCAAGGTGCTCCCAAGGGCTGCATGAATGAGGCAGCCTGGTACCAGAAGCGTAGGCCTAGAATACAGAAAAGGATTGTTGGATGGATCCTGATGGATTCAGGTCAGACTCAAATACTTCTCCAGTGAATTGTTCAGGTCAGATATGCTGCTGAGAGGAGAAGCATTACAGTAGCTGCTAAACTGGGCAGATGACAAATAAAACTTTATGTTCCTACCATGCAGAATGTGTCTGTTACCCATAGCATGAAGGTCTGAAAAGCATTGTTTGCTATAGCTTTCCCTGTATGGGCTGTATGACTTGGCCAAATCCTAACAATTACTGGTTTGATGATTTCTACTGATGCAGAATGCTCCGAGGGTTTAGCAATGCACACTGTTTTCTTTCATCTCATACAAATAATTTATTTGCTAATGCATAGTCTAAATCATCATGTTGATGCACTTAATTATGTTGTATTGACACGAAACTGTTGGCACAAGTTTTCCAGAGGGACTGAACTGGAATTGCGCTCTTCCATCAGAAGTGACCCTCATTTGCTCACTTTTCACACACAGAGCTATCAGGCAGCTGCATTGCTCTGGATTCCCTATTTGGGCTGGTTGTTTACACACATTCTGAGAAGTTCCCATGCCATTGTTCATGAATGAACCACCAATAGCCTACTTGCTTCTGTGTGTGTAAAAAAGCTTTGGCTCTCCTTTTTTCTAGCTGGTTATACAGGTATGTGGCTGCTTACAGAAAAAGCCTGGGGCCCTGTAGAAGCACTGCGGCTCTGGAACCAAGACTCACTAACAGCAGCTAGGAAGGTGGTGGCACCTTGTGACAAATTCTTGACAGTCATGTGTGTAGTCCCTGTTATGCATCCCTGCTCACCAGTCATTAATACTTTTTCAGGGAAGAGCTTTCTTGACATGTTTCCATCCTACATCCCCAAAATCAGTCCCATTTATCTCCTGTTTCCTGCCAACGTTCATAATGACATATCTTTTTCTAGCTGGTACTTTAATCTGAGTACAGCTGATGCATAATATCCCTGAAATGAGCAAAAGCTCAGTCAGTCAGGAGTTAAATGGCTTCACTTCCACTAACTGAGATGATCTTGTTTGAGCAAAGAAGTTGGTTAAATATTTCTTTAGCACGGAGTATTAAAAATGTATCCATCCATATGTGGGCAGAGAACACTCAGTTTGAAATTCTCAGGCAAAACATTTTCCTTTTTTTTGTTAAACACCATGCTTTTCAACAATCCAGACACGATCAATATTTCAAAGTGATGAATCATAATGCAATATGTGAGCCATAAAAGACCTCATTTCCCAAAGAGCAGCAGAAAACCAATCGGAAAAAAATATTTTTAAAAATTAGTATTTTCAATGAACTGGCTAGTATGTGCACCTGAAGCTTTTGGCCTAAATGTTGTGACATGTTTTCTTGCCTGTGCCTGCGCATGTGTTTTATCCTCATCCAACAACTGTTTTGATGCTATTAGGAATCTAGAAGAAATGAAGCTGTTCAGTCACTAAACCACACATCCTCTCTACAGAAACATGAAGTCTTATGACTTAAAGTCTGAAAATTTACCTAGCCATGTCAATACCTAAACCAGTGTTGGATATGTCTTCCTTTTCCCAACTAGCTCTTTCTCAAACCCACAGAAAGTTTTCTATTCACTTAGGTAGGCACTGGATCAAGCGATTTCATGATTCCTGTTGTATGATAATGCTGTCGGCAAGGGTTGAGCCCTGTTGATACTGGATCTGAATCAATTCCCTAATTTCTAGTGGTTTAAAACCAGGTGGTAAATTTTTTATATAGCAGGAATGTGACCCTGTATGTAGGAACTTGGGATGAGTTTTTAGAAACTTTTATTCCAAGGAGAGCTCTGTGAAACAATCCTCATGGCCCTCCAAATCTCTTTCTCTCTGTTGTATTAAGGCAGAGTGCAGAAATGGAGTCACCAGTAGCTCATTTTATGTGAGTTGAATGTACTTATAGTGGCTGTAGCTACTAGATGGATCAAGCAAACGTATTATGACTATCCCACGCGTGTAATTGTAACCATAAATTAGTTTTATGTGCCAGCATGACTCACTTCTAGACAACAATATAATTGAGCTGATGACACATGTGTTTCCAAATTCCACTCTTTGGCTTTTACCTCTTTCTTAAAATAATGGCAAGTCAGACATTCTGAATAGGGCAGAAATCTTCAAAACAGAACTCAGAAAAACTAGGCTTTATTTCAAAGTTAATATCCTGGCGAGACTTAAGGGAAGGCTTGACAGCGTTTGTGCATCCAGCTCAGCCAGCTCATGCTTCCAGATGGAAATTTTGTGCGATGTTTTTTGGTTTTGTTTGATGACCTCGGACAGGTCAGCAGTAGATAGTTTATCCATGTTTCACACTGCATTCTGGTTTTGCTCAAGCATGAGGCTGTCAAAGGCAACAGATCTATGTAAAAAGAAAACAGAGGTGCAGATAACTAAAAACTGGGGCACCTTTATTGGCAAAATTCATGTATAAAGCCTGAAGAAATTCAGCCCAAAATGTGGTGAAGACCGAACAGCCACAGCTCCATTTATTGCTCATCTTTCTACTGTACTTGTGACTGCTGCAGCTGGGCATTATTAAGTACAAACCAGCTGAATGCATCCATGCCGGTGTAATATTGGGAATTTAATCACTTGATCTGAGATATTTGTACTATTATGGACACTATTTCCCCAGGAAGGTCACAGGATTTCAAACACAAATCCCAATACGTATTCCATATCCTGGAGTCGATCATCCAGCTGTGGTATGTTTTGAATGAAGGAAATTAGGCCTTTTTGGTAAAAAAGCAGGTTCCAGCTGCCATCATTCAGACTGTTACCCTTTAGACCTTTTCTTCTGCTTCCAGTTCCTCCTATATTAGAATGCTTTCTCAGTGGCAACTTAATAGTGCTTTTTGTTTAATTTATAAACAGTATCTCTCTATTCATCTGGGACTTTAGGAGGAGGATGGCATTTGACAAATTCTGAAATGAATAGCAACTCTGGCTCATGCATGTGTCCCATAGAGGACAATAATATTATCAGCAGCTACAGAAATAGAAGGAGACCTCCTGGGGAAAATCTCTTGTTTTAGCCCCGAGTTTAGGGTGAAGCCCCAAACTGGTGAATATCATTGCAATATATCACCAAATTCTACAATGGTTTGGAAGAGATCATCTTGTTCCAGCCCCCTGCCACGGGCAGGGACACCTTCCTCTAGACCAGGCTGCTCAGAGCCCCATCCAACCTGGCCTTGAACACTTGAAGGGGTGGGGCATCCACAGCTTCTCTGGGCAACCTGTGCCAGAGCCTCACCACCCTCACAGGGAAGAATTTCTTCCCAATAATTTAAACCTGCCTGCTTTCACTTTAAAGCCATTACCTAGTGATTACCATTACTTGGACAAGGGGTAAGAAGTCCCTCTCCTGCTCCCTTGTAGTCCCCTTCAGACAGTGGAAGGCTTTTCTAAGGTCCCCCTGAAGCCTTCTCATCTCTGTGCTGAACAACCCCAACTCTGTCATATATTTCATTTTCATGGGAAAATTTTGTAAATTCTCCTTAGAAAAGAGTATGAGAATGACTAAAATACACTGGATTCTTTGACCACAAAAAAATTCAGCACACAAGATGTTTAAATGAAACAGTAAAGTCCTATAAATCCACATGAAAGGGAAATGATGGCATATTTGGACCACTATAAAAAACTAGATAATGTGTAAAGAACCAGTGTTCTAATTGAAGAGATAGTAGCTGAGATATGACAATGTTTCAGTTTTCCTAATGCTTGTTCCACTGACAATCCTGCAGTGGAACCCCACCTCGTTGTTGCAAGGGGCTCTTGTCTTATTCACAGATAAAGTGTCTCCTCCCATGTAGCAAATTCTGCCTTCCTATCACACACTTTCTACAGATTCACAGATTATACTATTTTTTTCTTTTTTTATTTTCCTATCAGTAAGTCTTTTTTCCTTCTGAGAGGGTTGGGATAACCATGACCATGGCTTGCCTGTTTACCTAACCTTATTTCCTCTCACCTTTACACAACAATAAACTTCAAGGCTAATAGCAGTTCCTCATACCATCTCTCTCTCTGAATAAACAGTGAGACCTTTCTGGCAATGTCCCACCACCTCTCTCTTTCTCAAAAGGAGTCTCCCTCAGTTTTTGCTCTTCTGTTTCCCTTTCCTACAAACTCTATGATTAGCTCTGTTCTGCCTTTTTCAGCCCAGGCACTGGCGTTGCACAGTGTCAGACCCTGTGTTTCCCCCTTGTATTGGTTATTGGACTGGCTGCATGGCTAGTTTAGTTTATTGGCTATATGATTTCCAGTGTTTGAGAGCAAAAGACACTGAATATGGAAATGTACAGCATGACAGAATGATAGGGAAAAACTCTGACAACAGTTTGTTGTAATCAGCAGAGGGTAGTCCCTAGAAGATACCATTCACAATGTGTCTTCAAAAAGAGACAGTTTCTATCATCTGCTTGAAAAGTGACTGAACCGATATTAAAGGAGTTTTATGTCAAGGGACAGAAGAATCTATGGACTTAAAGCAACAGATTTGGCTGACATATGCATTAGACTAATTCAGATTATCTTCAGACACAGAAAAAGGTCCTTTTTGATTTGTAATCCATTCTCAGGTAACACTTTTATTGAAGACGGTGATACATTCCTTGAATCACTAAGAAGAAAACTCTTAGGCTGCAGATAGTTTTCCTGCTTACTATGATGTTTAAGCATAACTCCTTTTTACTTCTGTACCAGGGGAATAATTGCTTTGTAGCCTCAGAGCAACATTAACTGAACCTGAAGTAGAATTGCCAGACAGTAAAGCAGCTCTTTGGGTCCAGCTCGCTCTTTACACAAGTCTGTTATTTGCTCAACTAGCAGGAAAACATCACTTTGGTTTTGCTTCAATCCTATTTTTAGTAGGCCTTAGGGTGGAAGGAGAAATATTACTTATCTTTGAATTGGAGAGAAAAAAAGATAGGAGATTCACGCCAGGTCTTCAACATTTTAGTCAAGTTATGGTTGGTTTCTCTCTTTCTTTAAATTGTGTGTGTTTGTCTGACCCCAGCAAGTGGTGTGACGTGCTTTCACCATACAACTTCTTAAACTAACAGTTATCTTTGGCCGATAGCATAACTGCTCAGGCTCTTTTATATGTCTGGGGTTCTTACTGTGGTCAGTGCATCAAGTATAGCCCAACCTAAATTATCTGAGGAGAAAACATGGAAATGAAATTATTTTTTCCATTTGTGAACAAATGGCTTTAGAAGTTATTAAAATTTTACAAGCATTTAAGGCTTTTGTTAGAGCTTTGAAGCAGACCTGCAATTGTTAACACTCTTGATGTCTCCACTGTAAAAAAAAAGAGTTTACTATTTGGCTCCTTGTAACAATATTCTAATCCAAGCTTATTTCACATTTCACATCTCTATAAAATTGTTCTATATATATTTTTACAGTGGCATTTGGGATTGGTGTCAGAGTCTTTTGTTCCTGCTGAAGCTAGACTCCATACCATTCATTTTAATTTTTGGAATATTCATCTTTAAGATCTTTTAAAAATAGTTTTATTTTCTTTTATAAATGATTAGCCTATTTACAACCAAAACACAATAAATTTTTTTCCTGGCATTTTGGACACTGTCATGATAACATTAACTCCTTTTGGACTTCCTGCTATCATAAAGCCTGAAAGATGACCTCAGCAGCAATGTATGAGCTGGATTTGTGAGTGCTGATGCTACTTAAAAACTTCCTCCAGGCCATAAGCACACATTAAACAGTCCTGATCAAACTACTTGACTTCCTTTACACAGCAAAACACACCAGCACTAGCACTAGCACCCTTGTCATGCAGCAGGAATACACAGGCATGGTCTACCAGGCTTCTTCCTAGTTAGTAAAGTACAACTTCTCTTTCTGTGAACCTTGCAGAGATCAGTGCTAACACTGGGGATTTTTTTACTTCTTTTTCAAAATCCACGTGAGACTTCTGGGAGAAGGGGAAAGAGAAACACCATGGTCTTAGCTACCAACAACAGAATGATAACCCCCAACTGTTTATCTGTTTATCTTGTGCTTTGCTCATGTAATTATGTCTAAAGCATCAGCAAAGGGCAGGAAATAACCCTTCAGGTGACAGCTGACTGGGTCAAGCTGAAACAAGCAAGATGAAAGCAATGCTTCAGAAGGTAAAAACACGTGGTGCTGTTTCCACATGTGCCTGTGGGCATTCAACCTGCTACAGTCCAAAACCCTTGCAATACCCTTCCTGACAAGTCTGGGTGACTGCCTTTCTTTTACTTTCTGCCTCATTGAGAAGCTGTGTTCAGAGTGCAGGCCTGGCCACAGCAGCCGCACTCACTGTGGGGGCTGTTTTCCTGCATCCAGCTGTGATGCCACCCCCAGGTTCAGGGGTAACGTGGCTCGTGCCCTGTGACTCTGCTGCTCTGTGAGCCCCTTGTCCGCGCCGTGCTTGCGCTCACAGCTGGGTCCTGCCTCGCTGGCGATGCCACTTCAAGCTTTTGGTTCTAATTTCAGTAACAATCAATGAAGCCCTAGATCCTGAACTGATCTCAACCATTGCAGCAACCACTTCTATTAAAGCAATGCAGACCATGAAACTGAGGAGGAAGCTTGTGAAATTGGGAACAAATGTTCTCTGATATTGTGATTGGAAGATATTCCCCCCCCTTCCCCCAAGCATCAGGCAAGTACAGTGTTGATTGTGTTAGCAAAATATCTTAAAATCTTCATGTGTGCAAAGTCTTTACTACAAANTGATGATGATGATAATAGTAAGGACTTAGAGGAAAACATAAAATATTTTATTAAACTAGTGTTGCTGACAAAGGAGTTAGAAAAGCTTATGAGTGGATTATCTTTCCTCCAGGCTCATTACTGAATGTTTTATTTTTCTCTTGCATTAGTTACTCATCATAAATTACATTCTCATTGTGTTCAACCACATTTCTTGTTCCAATTTGCCTTATTTTCACACCTGCTGACCTGCCTCAATTTACCTGCATTACAACTAGAATTGTTGCTAGTGCTATTCATTTTTTTGTGCTGACATTTTTACCAGCTAGTTTAATAATTTTAAGTTGTTTAATATTTTATTAGTTTTCCTTTAATAGGTATTGTTTTCAAAATGACTTGCATAAACGGTGAGTTTTTAAACAGGAAAACAAGAAATTTTTATTTCCTTCTTGGTTTTGAAGGCAAAAGTTTGACAAAATGATCGTTATTTGGAACCATTGTGATTGAGATTTTTCATCTTCCAGATGTTTAGAAATGGATCTGAATTGAAACATAATATCAAAACACTCAGAAAATTGGTCCGTGCAGCCATTCCAATTTGTAATATAATGAATACACAGGTCTGGCCTGTGACTAGACTGTGCAGAGATTTAGAAAAAATTGTATGAGAGGGAATTCTCTGGATACTTTAGAAACAAAAGTATGTATTTTTATTCTCTTTTAGAGAGAAAAACATGAGAAAATATTTAATAAGACATAGGTTGAGGGGACCTTAACCTCACAGAATCTCTGCAGAACCCTGTACTTTCCTGAGTGATTTCTTTGGAGATCAAATTCTCCCTTTAGTTATTTGCATGGGTGAATGCAAGGAAATGAATTTAAGGCCAGAATTGGGCTTGTAGAAACATTATTGTTCTTAATGAGTCACAAAAAAGAAGTTAGCTTGATCTTTAGATCAGATTGCAGGTGAAGGGCTAACACTTGGAGAAGCCACCCTTTTCTAAGACTTATACATGATTCTGAGCCAAACTAAGCATAAATGTATAAAACTGTGTTAAAGATCAAGAGGCAGTCACACTAAAGAGGGGTTTTTTTTGACAGACAGCCTAAGAGGAAACTGTGACTACTGTAAAATTGATGAATTTCTTTGAAATTTGGTAGAAATCACTGCCCTGTCCATACCAGACTCACGTTTAACTCAAAGGCTCATGCCTACACTCAAAGGCTCCAAACCTGACTTACTTCATTCTAAATCAGGCTGCTCTGAAGCAGAAAATGAAGACATAACATGTTTCAGTTTAATAACACTTCTGTCTTCCCAAATGTACTCATTTCTGTAGTCAAATGTGTAATAAGAGACTTGGCTGAGCTCCCAGACTTGCTGAGCACCACAAGAACATGATACAAATCACTCAATGCCATAACAAAGAAATGTATAATGATGCAGTGGATACCCTACAAACCTCCCACAGAGAACTTTTGCCTCGAGTTAACTGAATTCCCGAACAAATGAAATACAAGACTTGAGAGGAAAAGCAGAGCCAAGTGTCTCTGTGCAGTGTCTCCATCTCATCAGTAGAATCACTCTACTTAAAGGGCTTTTTAAAATTTGGATTACTTTATTTAAATCAACAGGAAAAACTTTCATTATAAAATTAAAGACCACACAATGGTGCACATTGCCCTTCTCAAAGCATAACACCCTGATGAAGAGGCTCCGGATCAGAGTCAAACTGTTTCCTTCTGCCATATTACTGAGCAGCTATCCCAAGTAAGCTTATATAATGGTTTTAGAAATGTATGTGTCAACCTAAGATTCATATTTCTTCATATCAGACATGAGAGGTGAGATAACATTTTGAAAAAGAAGGAAGAAAAAAATTCCATCTATATAAAGGGGAAGGGGCTGCTTTCAGAAAACTGAAAGGTAAGTCTGGAAAAGCATTTAGGAATCGAGTGTGTGTCTTAGGTATCTAAACTGAATGAGCCATGTACAACTCCTAGTTCCCTAATTAAACAGAAGGACCACTTATTTGACACCAGTGAACTTAATACTAGAATAATGCTTCTTGACTTATCCTAAGATATTTTCAGTTAGTAGTGCCTACATGTCACTCAATAGTGCACACTTGAATTTCCCAAAGAAGGTTATCCCTTGAGTTTTCTGAGTTATCTGACAGCAGGACTAGGCTATGATCATGGCTCCTGCTTACCCACCGCTCACCCATGGCAACTCCACCCACCTAGACTGAAAACATAAAACTGATGAAGTTGATTCCACCAATATTTGTGCAGTAAAACTTCAACGCACAACGCTCATTCAGGCATGGCAGCCTGTGGTTCAGCAATGCTCTGGATGTACTGCATATTTCCCATGAAAACCAGAACTTGTGGGGCCACTGTTTGCCAAAATGCAAATTAACTTTCTCCTAAGTGCATTAACAGTCCAGGGAACATAGCCAATTGCAGGAAGTTATTTATGGACATTTTCGGAATACACATTGTAGCACTGAGACTAGGACTCACACTTCCTGCACACATGCTCTCACCACTACTAGGCCATTACCAAAAATGTGGCACTACCAGGATCTCTCCCCATCTTTTAAAAGAATAGAGTAACCAGGCTCCCACACCAAATGGAAAACATAAGTCAGGTGTGTGTTTGAGACTGTTACCCACATTTTTATCCAAGCATCTGGTGTGGTGTTGCAGACAGTGCCCAGGTCTGGCAGGCTCTTAAGATGTCTTTGTCCATCACTGCTCCTGTTGGCCAGTATGGGTGTTCTGGTCTTCTTTGTACTGGCTCCTGTGAATGCTGCTGTCCAGGGTGTAACTCACAGAGGTTTTGCTGTACTCTGCAATTAAAGTCTGCAATTCAAAGTCTGATTCCACATAATTAAGTCACTTCAACCATGGAGCGACTGTTAAGTGAATGAAGTAGGTCCAGTGGCCCTCACTAACTTCTGACTAAAGACTTTTGGCTTTTGGTGGTAGAAGATTTCTTTAGTTGCCATTTCCAGGGAAATGTGCTACTCTGGATGGCTGGGGCCCATTAGCTGTTCTGAGGTGGGTCTAGAGAAACACATAGAAGCTTATTCTAAATGCCCTGAACCTCCAACCTTAAATACAGATCTGAATGTCTCTGGAGAATAGATGAGCACTAGAGAAGTCCAGCTCATGGTGGTTTTTTGTCTAACAGGAAATACTGAAAGAATGGACTTTCTGTAACAGTAGTTACTTATAATTCAGCTGCAAACAAGAAGATTACATCAGGAAAATGAAAAGTTGACAGCAAACAGTAACATTTTTAATAAAGAAAATATGGGGACTGGTCACACTTTCAGCAGCCCAAGGCAAATGTGAATTCCTTATTTATGCATCAAAGAATATATAAAATCTATCTACAGACATTAAATGCTCCATTTAAAAGAACACCTCAAAATATATTTCTTTTCAGGTGTTACTCT
>WEIT01038237.1:2347-19570 GCA_013389985.1 Dryoscopus gambensis | reverse complement strand
GTACACAGCTTGTTGCTTCTTTACTTCTACACAGGGACAGTGCTGTTTCAAATAGGGCAGGAATGGCTGAGCCCATCATCCTACTGCCCGGGTACTCTCAAGACAGTGTGTCTTTCTGCAGATCATATTGCAGCTGACATCTCTGGCATCCCACACACGGAGAGAGAGAGGATTCTTTGGGTGAAATGTTCTCAATCAGTAAGTACTTAAAAGTAGCTGGAAATTGGAAGTATATGTGGGATCTCCTGCTAAGTAGGATATCTGTCTATAGGATATTCAAAAAGAAGGCCCTAGGAAGGAAAATTATGAAGTGAGAAACTGTTTGCGTTAAGGCTAAGTTGTTCAAAAAACAAGTATTATTATTAATTCTGAATTAGCTCCTCTGATGTTACATTAAGCATTATTAGCCTTCTTTTAGCAAAAAACTGAGGTTGTTGCATAACTTTCTGGAACAAGCCATGGATTTCTGAATTCCATTGTTTTTCAGAGGCTGTGGTTTGATTCCCAGAAACAAAATGAATCTGATTCTTGAGCTGGCGTATACCCTTAAAGCATTCCTAGATCAGGGTTCTGAAAAGAGGGGCTTTGGTTTCAAAAGCTCTTCCACATTAATGGGTTCCTTACAAGTGATAATGGTTCAATTATGAGAGATGGAGAACCAGACTGAGCAGTTGCCCTTTTCATGCGCATTGGAGGGGAAGGAGTAGACATTGGGGGTGCTCAAATTTGGCCTGAGGAGGAAAACAAAATCTTCTAACCATGCTACCTGGCATGTGCCATGTTAAGAAGGCTGTTTACAAGAGGACTCATTCAACAACATCGAAATCCTGTGGAATCTTTCCATGCTGCTTGAATTTAAACCACATTCTGTTCCTGTCATGCTTACCTGCTCAGTGCCTTTGAGGGACATTTGCAGAAAGAACCCTCCTGCTTACTATTTTTGGTTGACAGCGACTTGTGAGGCAGGTTATCAGTGGTTACCAACACTGCTTCTATCTACTGACTGCTGGAGTACTCAGTGCACAGTTGTTGCTGGTGGGCTGAGTAATTTCTGGTTTATGTTCATCATCGCCTGTCAAGCAGTTGAATGCACTAATGAAAATTTGGCTCCAGTTGTACAAATATCTGGGGGCTTATCATTGCCCCTACATGTGTTTGAACGACTGGCCATGAGTTCTGTGCACTGCTGGGAAACACAAAAAAAAATGAGCTTCTCCTGGAAAGAATGAACTACCTGTGCTACAAAATGACATAATAACAAGGGTATCGCAGGGATCAGCTTGGTTGGCACCGTGTGCCTGGGCTATTCACCCTGACACACTGGGTTAATTAGCAGATTACAACTGGCACTTCATTTATCATTGTTTTCAATCTCTTATCCAGAAATGGTGCTCCATGTACAGCAAGACCAATAACAATTATTCATGTGCGAGAAGACCAGGAGCCAAAGCTAAAATAAGTTTTGTGCTCATTTACACTCTGCCAAAAACTACAGGCTTCCCTAAAGAGCTTGCTGATACCTTCATGGCAACAGTGTTGAAATGCCCAGCAGAGCTGGCAGGCCAAGGGTTTAGCATTCATTAGGCTGCAGATGTAGAAGTCTGGGACAGCTCTCTTTGTCAGTCCAGCCTGTATATGTGCCTCCTTATTTGACCTGGCTCTTGGAGCAGTGTCAAAAAACATCTTACCTCATAGGTACCTATCAGAACTATCTAAATATGTGCTGGGCCATGTAGCCAGATTCAACAGTAAGGACTCCTGGATGAAAAATTTCAAAGGTATCCTTTTTTTAGTGACTGACACTACTCCATCAGATGTTATCTAATTAGTAGAAGCATGTCTTGGTTTCATGAAATAAAATCTCCAAATGGTTGTTTTCTCCCTTTTAATTTTTTTATATCAGTCTTGTGCTTAAAATTATACTGGATGGGGGCAAAAAACTAGAGAACAGATAGCCAAAATCCAGTGTACATCAGCTTTGATGGCAAAATCAAACTCCACAGACTTACACCGCGATTATATAAGATTGGGAAAACTCTTTCATGTGCCTGGATGAAAACTGCCAGTTCCTGCCTTCTGAAGCTATTTGGGGCAGCAAGGCTTCAGTAGTCTTGGGGCAAAAGCCCTGGAAGGCTGCTAAGCAGATGGGCTTTGAAGCTCTTGTTTTTGGGCAGCATCCTGAAGGGTAGAGCTGCCTTTGTCCCTTACTCAACACTTAAGCTGTCTTGCAGTCTCAGAACAAAGTCATGAGGCACAGGTATCCCCTGTGAACACAGTAACTAATGCCCTCATTCAGAAAACACATCTTGCAGTCTTGTTGCACACGGCTGGAAGCAGCAGGGAAGAAATTCTCTCTGGTTATGTTTCATGTAACCCAGTGCCATTCAGTGCCAAACCGTCTGTTCTTGTCACAAAGAAGCAAACAAAGGTGGGTGACAAGCTTCTCTTATGAAAATCTACACTGTCATTCACCAGTATTTAACTACCCTAGCATAAAAAAGTACTGCATAAGTCTTATTAATAAAGCCAAGGAAAATCTTCCCAGGGAAGGAGGGAGTTTTTTGGGGTGATAAGACTACACCTCATGAGGTGAAAGAGGAAAGATGTCTTTACAGGAATCACTTCAGGCTTTTTGAGGAACAAATGGCATCAATCTGGGCAGAAAAGTCCATTAATTCTAGTGAATACACCTAAACCCAAGAACTTTTCTGGAGACGGGCCAACCAAATGAAGAAAATCAAACTATAAACTCTGTGAACTTTCTATGATGCCGAGATTTGTTTATTTATACCAAAATGGAGGAAAAAAGGCAGGAGCACCTATCTTGTAACATGAACTTCAAAGTGCAAAATAAATATAAAGCTAAGAAGCAGTCAGGCCCAGGAATCCAAAACAAAGTTTGTTCAAAACGTGAGCAGAGGCACAGCTGTCACAATGCTGACTTGGCATTCTTCAGATTTCAAAGGAAAGTCAAGCCCATCAATATTTCCATATCCAAGTAAATCCATACCTAGTCTTAGCTGCAGACACTGCTCTCATTCACCAGAATAAAACACAGAATGTCAGCTGTCCTTGGAGTTAAAAAAAACCCAACAAAACCAAATCAACCAAACAACATGTGAATAATTGCACAGTGACACCATACTTCTGCCTGTTATATAGAAACCGAATTGGGCTTAAAAGCTGTCATCATTTCAGTTATGATTTGAAAAGTGATTCCCCAGGAGAGTTTGTGAACCACTAGTCATCCACAGCAATCCCCAGAACCACTGATGGTCCAGGCTCCTGGCAGACAAAATCTGCAGGTTGGCAATAATTCATTGCTTTAACTTTTTAAATTACTACTTACTTGGAATATTTTTTCTCACAATTCTTCTTCATATGAGGATTTTTTTCTGCTGTCAGTTAAGTATTTTACTGAGCTTGAGCCACAGAATGCAGTTTAGGAAGCACATTTTTTTTGTCCTTACTATGTAATTTACTATTGCCTGCAGGAAACTTAGAAATAAGACAGGTTTTTCATGGGCGACTAATGCTTTACCTGGAGAAAACAGGCCTTATTTTGCACTGTGTATGCAATTTCTTTTAAAAAATGGGTGAAAGTCTACACGGTGTATTTCCAAAATGGTAATATGCTGACAGATCAGTTAATACAGAAGATGAGAAATGAGAATTTGAGTGATTCACTTCATTTAACTGGAAAGAGAATTTGCTTCCACAATCCTTGCCTCTTTGAAGTTAGAGGTCATTGGGGTTATTTTCCACAGGCCAGCTGACACATGAAGGAGGACAGGTGTTTCCATGTCTGGCCAGACTAACTGTGGCAGGAAGGACGGAACCACGCTACATTGACTTTATCTTAGTTCACCAAAACAAGGTTCCAGCTGCGGTTTTGAAGAAGCAGAAAACTTGAATGGCCAGTGGCAGCAAAAGCTAATGAGAAGCAGAGCAGAGGGCAGCCTGCTGTGAGATGGATGGATGGATGGATGGATGGATGGATGGATGGATGGATGGATGATGTGGGGCTGTCTCCCTTATGGCTCCCATAAAACTGTGGCTGGGACGGACACCTGTGGGCTCCCAGCTGTTAGAAAGGTTCATGCCACTTGTGAAAGCTGAGCACAGGAAGGACAAAATCCCAAGGAGGAGCCACTCTTGGGCACCATGAAAAAAAGCCAGTCTTCCTTACTGCTGCCTTCATCCTCACTTCAGTTCATCACCCTGGCAGCCTTGGCATGGGAGGCTATTGTAGTGCAAGACTTGGCATTAATTCTCCTCTAAGATCCCATTCTTGTTCCTTGTTGCCGTTTCCAGTGTCTTCCTGACAACACTTAGCTTGGTTAAGTAGCACAACCGCTCTGTAAATCACAGGTACAGCTCTGTTGTCTGCAAGTTAGACCAAATGGCAGCTCAAAATCTGGCAACTCCCTGCAGCCTGCCTGCAAGAGGACTCCAACTTCTCCTGCCTTTGGTGGATTAAAATCAGTGGGAGGTAATTATTGTTATTTTTAGCAGAAAGCTAAAGTACAGGAACCATAAACTGGCTGGAAAAGTCTGAAATGTGGAAAATCTGAAATTATACAAAGGCTTGTTTCCAGTCCCCAGTTATTATCATAAAGCAGCAAAATCTGATTCTCTATCACTTAAGTTTTCTTACTGAGTCGTCTGCCACATTTCTGCTGGCACCTCTCAGCACACGTGTCCTTGATCCAGAGTCTGTACCTCTGATTCAAACAGTAACAAAGGAATGCGAGTATTTCAAATTTGAATTAGTTTGGATTGAATGTGAATTTTTGAGTACTTTTGGACAGATTGCCTTTTAAAAGAAGCGACGCAGAAGCAAAAGAATAAAAAAAATACACCCCCCACACCTTTTAAATTCAGTTTTCTGCACTGAGGTGGCTGTCTGTCTTCCATCCCACTCCCCCACTCACCCTGTGTATTTAATCTAGTATTTGTAGCACCACTTTGAGAGTAAGTTCCTTATGATTTTGCTTTGTGGAAAACTATGCGCCAGCTTTAAAGCTTCTACAGTAAGTTTTTATTTATGAGTCATTTGTACCAAAACCAGACACTTTTGGAACTGAATGCTGCCCAGTTAGGACATCTAAGGAAAACAAAAATGAAAATTTAATATTAAATCTTTTTAAAGTTCCCTACAATGATCTGACAGCAGGAAATCCCCTGCCTCACATGATATCTAAAATTTCATATTTTGTCATATACTCACCTAACTATATTGAAACAGCCAGATGTGGTAATTTCTATTTAGGCAGCATGTCTGCCCTTTTGCAACAGCTTAGGCATTATATATTCACTATTCTAAAACAGGTGATACCAAGGAAATTTTTGGAGCAATCATCCTTTGGCCACAGGTCCACACATGCTGGTGTAGGACAAAGGTTCTCTCAGCTGGAGCTCATACTCTCTGCTCTACACTTACCTACTGGGTAAGGAACTTTTATCGCGCTGGTGCAGGTTTCTCTCTCTCTTTCTGTCTTGCCATATGACCAGAGCAAGTGATGGAAAGAATGAAAAAGTTCATACCTGCAACACACACAGTTCCACTTTTTCCTCAAGACCTTCTCTCCCATGTGGCAAATCATCTTCTAAGCAGATGAGAAAAGGAATGAACGTGATAATTAGGAGAACTTTTTCAATCAGAAATGCCTTCCTGTGTGCAGTCCAACCCATCCTTTTGCAAGTACAAGCCTTTTTGTACTGCAAGGATGCTGGGGAAGTTAATAGGCAGATGTTGCAAATCTCAGATTGATGGTGTTAATAAAGACCAGAAAGACTCACAGCTTTTAAAATAGGGAAAATCACATAACATGAATCACACAACATTTCCATCTCCGGCAGTGTTCAAGGTCAGGTTGGATGGGGCTCTCAGCATCCTGGTCTGGTGAAAAGTAGCCCTGCCCATGGCAGGGGCATTGGAACTAGGTGATCTTAAAGGTTCCTTGCAACCCAAACCATGCCATAATTCTATGACTCGATGATATTTCCTATTTGCATGTTTTAAATATCAGACGAAGTATGGACTCTCTTGATCATTCCTCTTTGGTAATAAAATGCTTCTGGATTAAGTGCGAATTAATCTAAAAAGCTACCTACGTAGAAAAAAGATGAGTCTCTCTACTCCTATTTTTGAATTTAAGACAGGACTGAGATGAAAAAGAAAGCCAAGGCAACTCACAGCATAGCATAGAGAGAATAAAATAGCAAAGAGAATAAAATACATCATATCTTCATTAAAACAGTATTAGCAGTTTTACACAAATGTTTCTGACTGACCATTAAGATTTGTAATGTTCTAAAGGGAATGTACAAAAATAATTGTTTTAAGATCTCATAGAAATCAGTTAAACCTTCTTCCAAGTAGCTTTAAGTCTTTCAAAACCAGAAAACTGGTTAAAAAGTGTTTTGTCCAGAACTTTCCATTAAATCTTTCCATCAAACCTCTGAAACTCACTGAACACAAAATAGCTGCACAAACATAGATTAATATCTTTGCAATTGTGGAATTCAAGCTACTGCCCCTGTAGTGGTCAGGCAAATGATGCAGAGGCATGCTGACAGTTGTTTTGGTAGATCTCTTGCTTGTTTGTTTGTGTGCCTTGTCATAAGGAAAACACTAACTTTTTGTATCTCCATGGTTCCACCTAACCAAGTAGAGAAAACTTGCTACCATATGGGGCATATGTCACCACTTCTGTGTTTAATTATTTGCTACTATCTTTTTTCCTCATCAGGAATCCAAGTTACTAACCATGTCAGATGGAAAAATACAAGTTTACTGACAGCTGCAACTGAGTTTTGCCTCTGAGGAAATGCAGTTCTAACACGTTGCCTCAAATGCCTGCCTATATATTTGGAGATGGCCAAGATACACAATTTATACCGTTCAGGCACTCTCCAGACATTCAAAGTGGAATAGAATTTTCTTTAATCCTAAATTTGCCCATTTTTCCACTTCACCAGCCAAAAAAACGTGTTTAGAGGATGCGTTGTAGGTGCCTGTGGTAACTGGGTATATTTATCAGGGCATCAGTTGTTGCACCTTTTTACTGCTCTGTCAGAAAAATATTTCCTTTTATTACAATTGGAGTTTTCAGTTTTCCGTCAAGAAACCCCTTCAGTATTCAGACAGCCTTTCGGGGTGTACTACTAGTGCCAGAAAATAAAGTTTTACCAGACCTCTTCCCAACATCTAGTTTATATGCATCACTGCCTATTTTTTATTAGGTGTTATTTGGTATCTTTTCCACACTATCCCTCCTCACACAAGAAGAATGAGTCAACTCTTTTCTCTCAGTCTGTGCTGCATATACGTATTACAATTTTATGCCAAAACCGGCCTTTGAGACCATTATGTGGTTTTTTTCCCCCTAAACATGCAAGCTGTAAATTTCAAGTTTTAAAGCTACCTGTGCAACAGTATAATCTGATATTCCTCTGCAAATGCACTGCCATTTGTGTTTTAATTTTGCAGTTATGCTCTGTATTCCCATAGGGAATCTCCCATTTCATCATCTTTCCTGGGTGGTGGTGCAGGGGCAGCCATTACTTCCGCAATTCTTGCACATGGTGCTCTGATGCTTTTAAGCTGAGAGGAGCTCAGCCAAAAATGTTGTAGCAGAAATGGACAGGGAAATCCCTGCTGTGGGCTGCTGCACAGCCCCTGTGTCCCTCTCACTGCTGCTGCTGTGGTGCCAGGCTGGGAGCTACCAGAGGCACCATCCTCGCCCGGCACAAGGGGAAAAATGGTGCTTGCAAAGATTTTACTGAACATTGTAAAGTTGTGGTGGGGCTGGACCTCACAGAGAGGAGAGAGACAACTGAGGAGGCCAATCACCAGTCTTGAATTTCTTTAAGAAAACCCTCAGGTCTGATTTTCTAGCTTGGCTTCCTCCATACTACAAACACGCTTGGTGATCCCTGCAATGTGCAATGAGTCTGTATTCTCTGGACTGGAATGTGAATTGCAAAATCAACTTGACTTCAGACCTGCCTCACCACTATGAATTTGCCTGTGATCTGGGCTTTTGGTCCAGCTTGGCTCCAGTGTCTAGACCCTGCCTGCTCTCCTCCTCCATGGTCTGTGGGACTGTGCTGGTGCTGACCAGTTCTGCCTCTGCCTTGCCATCAGCCCCAGTTCCTGTCTTGCCCTCCCTCAGGGGAAGGGAACCTGCCCTTGCTGCTCCCTGGCAAAGGCTTTCCCTCTGATCTAAATGCAAGAACACTGAAGCTTTTAAAAATTACTATTTTTTAAAAAGTACAGAAAAAAACCCTGAGTTTTTTTCCCTAACTTTTGCAAGAAAGAATTTTGAATCAGAAGTTTCAGAAACAAATCATCCCAAGCAGGGCACCTGGTCTGGAATATTTCATCCCAATGGTTGGAACATGGCAGGTCTAAAAATCAGCTCTAAGTGGGTCTGAAAATTTTTATAAATACTTTTCTAGAATTTGGGAGGAAATGGATGCAGGGGATGAGGAGAAGCATAGAAAAAGGGCACTAGGCAAGTCAGTGAGGCCTCAAGAAGGAGTTGGAGGAAGCGAAAGGAGCAGGTCAGTCTTCCCTCTCCAGGAGCTCCAGTCCTTCCTGGGAAAGAAAAATGAACTGAAAATTGACTCAAGCTGCTGCAACCAGCTCAGATTCACCACCAAAGTGTAAGAGCAGGCAGGAATTTCAAGTGGCACCTTGACCAGTTGCACTCAGAGCTGACATGTTTTTGGGAAGTATTGATGAACGCTCTGGTTCTGGGAGAGCGAAATATGATTCCTGCTATTGTCATGGGACTGTTTATGCAAATTAATGTAAAGCAGAAAGGGTTTAGAAGGAATGAAGAATATGACAGCCTGTGAGACAAAACACTAGGGGTAGCAGAAATGAAAGAGACTCTTAAGTCAGACCCCTGAACTTCAGCCTTTGTTTAATCTCAGTGACCCATTTAACTATGGGGAAAAGAAAGCCTTTGCTCATGTATTCTTTATCTTTTACTGAAAAAGCTTCTACATACAATACACAAAAATCATAGAGAAACACTGGGAAATAGTAGCACTGGTGTTTCTTACGTTTGCAGTCAACTATAAATTCAGTTAGTAAGTATGTCATCTTGGGAGCAAAATGGAGCTGATAGCAGTCAAAGCAGCTGTAACTTTCCCCTCCCCACACATCAGAGAACCAGGAACTGGAGATGTCCCTCCTTGAAAATCAAACATTTTCAAAAGTACTTACTTTACTCTGTGCTGTTCAGCAAATTTTTTTTGTGATTTTTGTTGTTGTTGTTTTGATTTTTTTCCCCGTTTCTTCCTGCCTTCTTTCACATGCAGCACAGACCATTTACAAAGAGAATTACGGGTGGCTTCTTGATAATAATGATCCAGGAGAAGAGGAAAGGGACAGCGCTGGGATGTTCTCTATTTACAAATCCTAACCAAGAGACTTCTGTTCCCTCTCATGCAACTCTTCAAAACTGTCTTGTCTTGAAAACAACAACCAAACCACAAAATTATTCCGCTACTACTTTCCCAACATTATCATGAAATAATTCAGATATTGAACACCCTAGTGCTTTGGGTCCTGTTTTTTCCTTTTTACTTGTGTTTTGTTAAAGAACAATTTTTGTAAGGCTAACCTAACATATCTGTGATTTCTTCTGGGACTCTTGAATGGAAGTGCTAGGGAGGAGAAAAGCTTTTATGTGGCTTTGCCTTCCCCATTTTTTCTTTCCTGATCTAGAACCATCTGATCTTGGCTTGTGCCTAAAGGCAAGTAGACCAAAGCTGTAACTGCAGTGTGATGGTGCCAGTGATTTTACGGAATCACAACGTACCCCCTTCTTCCCAAATCTTGAGTAAAAAACCACTATAAACCAAAGAAAAAACCACTTCAGAGCAAGGTGAGGAGGAACCAGAAAATGGTTTGTGATGGGAGGAATTATGTGGAATAATAATGTGTATTGCCATCACTCTCTGAGTTAATGAACTTTGACTAGAATATCGTTAAAGGCCCTTGGGACAGCAGCAAGAGATTTTCTGATCTCTGAAAACACTGAAGAAGTTTACTGGGGGTGGTTTCCATCAAATTACCAGCTGCTGTAGTTAAAAACCAAACCTGCCATAATCTATTTTGTTAATTCTTTGTTTTTAAAGAAAAAGAGTAGTCCTTGTAGACAAAAACCTCATGTAGGTCACTAAGGTTGCAAAAAATACTGTGTAAATGCTGTCATACAACCAAACAAAGCAAAATTATTCTGCCGTGAATAGCATGTGGTTACCATTTGTTTACAATTTAGTCCAGCTATCAAAACAAGCCAAACATTTTGCTAAATGGTTCACAATCATTTTACAAAGAGCACAGATTAGGGGAGGTATATGCAGGGTTTGCTGTTCTAGTGTGAGCAGTGCTGCTGAAGCCCTGCTCCCTGAGCCTGGGCGTCAGGCAAGGTACACAGGCTAATTGTATGTGCTGCTCACTGTGCTGCCCACCGAGGAGCTGATCCCCTGCAGCCACCCTAACATCTTAAAAGAAAGGAAAGAAGTGCGATGAATTAATTCCCTCTGCATTTCATTTCATTCTTTATGAAAAAAAGGATTTAAAAAGAGGAGTGGGGTCCAGGGTTGACAACACATCATTTTCTTAGTACACAAATGACTTAAGACCAGCAATTGTAATTTGTCTGGAGGATAAACAGGGAAATGTTTTGCACGAAGGAGCTGTTGGAAGTGATGTGCAGAAGGAGAATGTCTGGTTGCCTGTGGAGGCTGAAGGGAGGCCTGCTTCAAAGCCAAGTTTCAAATATCATCTGTTTTCACTATAACACTATGTAACAAAACAAGCCTCAGTAAAATTTTCGTATAAGTGGGGGGAATTTAATTGTTTTGCTTTTTTTCACTGTCATTTCTTCTCTGATTCAGAAAGATGTTTGAAGGAATTTTGTTTGCTTGGATCTTGAACATAAATAAAGAATGTGCACTGCTCAGGAACAGATGAAGTGTTACAAATTGGAACTGAAAACATAAACATGTTGGGAAGTTAGGAGTGTGCATGTGAGAATGTGTATGCGTGGAAGCTTTTTTTTTTGTGACATGAAAGAGCTCACATAATAAAAACTTCCAAAATCTAAAGATAAAGACTCTGTGCCTAATGAAGTTAAGCATCAATGAATGTTTTTTCTCCCCAGGTCACTGTGTTTTCGTATGTAGGCTAGAGAAAAAAGATTTAGCAAAGCTATTAAGTGAAGACTGGCACTCAAGTGAATTTGTTATGCAAAACTAAAATCAGAAATGCTGTCTATCCTCTAGCTAAGCTGAGGTGTGTGTGTTATTGGAGAAAGGACATGAAATGCACTGTATGCACTGTGTGACAACTGCTTGCAACTGACAGATACAAAACATGGAATGGATGAGCAAATGACTGCTGATCATAAGTTTCTCTTGTATGACAGGGCATTCCTCTTGGCAGGTGATTCCTGTGTTATAAGGAGTCTCCCACAACAAGGATATGTACTGGAAAATGGCCAAAGTATGGCATCCAAAACTGCATGGCTGCTAGCTCAGTTGATGGTGTGACATTACTTGTGGCTCTAGCTTGGTTGTGTGCTCAGAGTGTGAATGAAATGGTAGGTTAGCTGCCCAACAGAGACGTACCAAAAGCTAACACACGCACACAGGAAAACCATTACCTCTTTTCAAAAAGGAAGCCCTTTCAGGGGAAGGTGGGGCTCACGGCTCCTGAAGTCAAGTTTCTGGGTCAGCAGAGCCCCATTGTGTGTCATCTGGCAAAGCCTGCTCCTGACAGCGTGTCCATTACTTATCACACTGTCCTAGCAAAGGCATCTGACAAAAGAATCCAGTGTCAAATACTTGGGCAAGATTGAGCAATTCAGCCCCCGGGAGAGGTGAGATTAGCAACACAGGGAGCAGCAGCCAGCTGGGGCCTGACGATGGGTAGCTGTGCTTGGTGCTGCTGGTGGCTGAGGCTCATTGCAACGCCGGGACATCCTGAGGAGAGTAACAGCATGTAACGGAGTGAAGGGATGGATGCCCAGGAGGGACAGGTCCTGGAAAAAACAGCTAGTGCAGGGTGTGCTGATATGTATGACGATATAGACACAATAACTGAAATGGAAAAAAACATCCCTAAGAGTAGAAAGACAAGTTCAGTTATGCAACACACTCTGTTTATATGGCAAAAGGAAAGTTTGTACTCCCACCTGATTTCCTGAGGACTGCCTTACACAACACCAGCACAGCATGGTCCACTTGTGAGCACAATATAAATAATTCCCAAAGAGAACTGTCCTATTGTTCCTGTCCTCTCTGCCAAGGCTTCAGTCACCACAAAAGCATGGCATCTCTCTTGATCCAAGCTGGTCACATTTTGAAATGTTTTCCGGTAACTGTATACTTAGAGCAAGAAGTTCAGGGAAATGAACAGAAGTTGATTTCCTAGGGAGCTTGAGCATGTGCCTGACTAGTTTTGGTTTATAAGATGTAAGTTCATGTGGGTATTTCCTGCAGCAGGGCTACAGACCACGCAGCCTTATGCTGATAAAAAGTTACAGGAGATCCTGGAAAAAGGAAGCCCTGCTTACTGCACCTCAGGTTCTATCTGCTGGTCAGACCAGTTGCCACTGGCTATAACCTCACTGGCAATGAATCCGCGTTGTGGTGTTCTGCTGATGGACACACGGCTTCAATAAAGAAAATACAGGTGAGCATCCTATGGCTGAGTTAGGGCTGCAGCCAGAGAGGGTTAAAGGCTTCTGTTGAGAGGGCCTAACCTCAGGGGAAAAGCATGAATGGGTACAGGGTAACACCTCTTTGTGGCATGGACCACTCGGGGTATAAGAAGGCTTCAGCTGGGGATGCTTCCGCTCAAATGCTGTTACACCATCTCTCCTTTTTATTTGGTTATTTATTTTTATCAAATCCGCTAGAACCTCGCTCTTTGGGATGCCTTCCTCTCCTCCCTACTCAAATGCGACTGAAACTAGCCAACAGGTTCTGAAAGTTGAGGGAAACTAAGGACAGACACATGTATAAAGTGATGGTTTTTCCATGGTAAACCAGGCTAAAACACTTTTCACAATTAACATACGCAGAAAGCATCACAGTTATCATGTAAAATGGAAAGGCTCAAAAGAGAGCTTGGTTTCAAATATGGTAAGAGGCCAGCTCAACAATGACTGAAGAGCAAGGATGCCAGCAACAAAGCTTCACATTTACAACAGAAGAGAAGGCAAATACAAAAGCTAAGTAAGAGGCAAGGAGAAGTTACAGTAGCAAAAATGCTACTAATAAACTCCCACTCATGAACTGAATTCAGCTGTTTTGAAATTATCTTCTTGACATATGCTTTTGTGCCGGCAGGCCAGCTTTTGAAATCAGTTCCCTGAACCACAACAAACACATGATAAAGCATTATGAACTATTTTTCACCTAATCCATTTTTACAAAAATACTGGCTGTTCCCTGATGGAAAAACAAAAGATGAAACAGCTGAGAAAAAGACAACTCATTTTCTCTGTTCATTTCTCTCCCTACTTCTAATCTACTTTAAAAGTAGGTGAACTGGATCCAGAAGACCAAAGGATCATCTCAGCACTCAGAAGTGTTCTTTCTCAAAGAGTTGTTGGGAAGTAGTAAAGAAATCAGTACTGCAAGATGTTCACTGTGGACAGTCTGGCTCTCACTGGGGAAGGATTCCCCACGTCCTGGAAAAGCGGTGCAGACCGTGCTATAGGAAATGACCCCAGGATTATGCAATCTGCTGGGAGCATGGAGTCAGCTGAACACTAGAGATTGTTTGATCGAAAGCAAAGAGGATAATCACAGTTCTTAGGAGAGCTATTATTTAAAACATGCCTCGGAAGTTTATTTCTACTGTCCAACTCTTCATAGCACGTTGGCTCACACGTAATGAACTTCTCACCACTCCATGTGACTTAAAGGATAAGATTTATCAAGCAGTTGATGGTAATCACCTATAAAAAGAACTGCTCACATAAACGTTAAAAATTACTCTCCGATGCCTTTGTTCTGCCCTGTATTTTCAGCACTCAGATACATGCTCTTTCCAGTAAAAAACTGGCCTAGCATTCACTTTACTACAACTTCTGATTCTACAGACCAGGGCAGAAGGCCATAATGAAGCCCAGGAATGGATTTCTAGTGTTCATATGCTAGAACATACAAGAGCTTGAAAGGCAAAGAGCGTATTTCCTAAATCAGAGAATACTATTATTTACTGTTTCATTCCTTCAGGGAGAGGGCACCAGTTTCGAAGTCTGAAGCAAAGAAAACCAACTGTCTGCAAAGTGAATGTTTATTCAGAATTTTCCTTTCCACCCATTAACCTGAAAATGGGAAATACACTGAATGAGAAAATAATCCATTAGTTCAAGGTCAAGACACAGCTCTAACTTTTTTGTTGTTTTTAAAAAAGCAAATAAAACTGAGTGCTTTGTGCTACAGCTGTCCTTGCCCAATGACGCGCATCCTAATTTATGGCCACTCAGACTTGTTTCTTCAGAGTGTGACACATCCTATGCTAAGTTTGTTTCTGTCACTCATTTTTTGTATGGCATGAGGAATATTATTTTAATTTTCTGCTTAGTTACCCTCATAATGAACAAGCCCATGGAACTCCCTTAAAACAATATTGTATCAGCAAAGTTAGTGAGTCAAACACAAAGCAGGCCTATCCACAGCTTCCCGAATTAATGAAAATATTTTTGGAAGCACTAACAAACTTGTAATTTAGTGTTGAACATCAACCTCTGCTCGTGGCTGGAGTAAAGTCTTGGTGGCAGGAAAAGGGACTGCAGGAACACTGCAGTGCTGCTCACATCTTCCCTTAAGGCAGTCAGTACTGACTTTTAGCAGAGACAGAACTGCAAAATTAAGCAAGCCACGGGCCCCAGTTAAGGTGGCAGCTCCTGTTTTGCTTGCAAAGTGCCCTGAATGGAGACACCATCACGTGAAGCATCACGAGAGCAACACTTCGGACACCAGTGCAGGCATTTCAGACAACAGGATGCCAAAGTTTCTGAGGAAAAAGAAAATACATGTCCCATTCTGCAGACAAATTCATTGTAAAACTGTTACGTTGGATCAGCTTTTCAGAGAGAAAACAGGATCTCCAGAAAGATTAAGCCCACGATGAACTTAAGTTTCTTGCTACGTAACACTATGGAAAGCAAAACTGACCTGATGACACACAACACAAAGTGCTGATCTTAGTGATATTCTCTTTTTCCAAGTGCAGGCTATAGTTTGTTATATTTTTTTTTTCACAGAACGACAAACTATACACTTACTCACTGGTGTAAATAACACATGCTGGAAAGAAAAACAAGAGAGAGGAAGAGACTCAGCTTGGAAAAAGAACCATCAATTTTCTTTTCAAATGTAGCTGAACAGAAGACTTGAGAGGGAACAGATTAATGATTACAAGTGCTAAACCAGTACTTCACTATGAAGTTATTATCATGTCCAGATGTTGTTTTTGCCTTTAACAGTTTTTTGAGGTTTTACTTACAAAAATACAGATATGCATCTAGTCTAAGGGCATCTACATGCATTTAAAATGCCTGTAATACCATTAAGAAACTGACCTTTACGTGTTCTGCAGTCCCATTCACCTGCAAAATGAGGAACATGGTGATGGGATTAAAAGTTTGTTTAAAGAAAGAATATTTAGTTTACTAGTAGTACATAATTAGTATTAACAGATGCATTTAGTAGTTATTCCAGCAACACTCTGCAGAAGTTTTCATGCCTACAAACTGTAATACTGCCCTAGATGATGAGTTTAAATCCATGCAAAATTTGGGTATATTAGGTAGGTATTACTAACAGTTCTTAAGGTATACTGCATCTTCTAAAAGTTCTTCACTGTTGGAAGCTTTTAAAAATTAAAGTCTCTTAAATATGGACATCTTCCCTTGCAAGTATTACGTATATCTGATTACTGGGCTGCCAAGCTGAAATACTCCATCTTCTATTCCAAAACAGATGGCAAATAACAAGCACCTTGGAATATTCTCTGCTTATAGTGTTTAGCTTGCAGTTAAGGATTTTCCAGCTGTCTGGGTTAGCACATCTCTAGAAAACTGCTGCAGATCAAGGAGCACCAGCACAGCTGACATAACTCAGTCTCAAACCAATCTTCCCATACTTAATAGCTCCTTGTGTCAGCCTGTGTCCTAAGATGAAACATCTCAGATTGAATTTGGCTACAACTTAAAAGTAAAGGGATGTGTTTAGGAGCAGAAGAGCCTACGGTGGTCAGAGGTTCCAACGGTACTGGAAGCACTACGGCTGCTGAGACACTGAATGTAAAAAGGGATGGTTTTATCTATTTTTCCCTCCAGTTCCTCACAATTCAGACATTTGGATTTTTTTCTGTGCAGTGTGTCACCACTCAGCTGGGAAGGAGACAAAGTGGCAAGATTTTTCTTAATGTTTCTGCAAGTCTACCAAGGTTGCGCTATTCCAAACTAAACTTCTACTCTGAAAAAAACCTGCAAGTCTTAAGCAGCTAAATTCACAATCCCTATTAATGAAATTGTTATTGTGTGACATATATAATTACTGATTAATTATCCCTTATTTTAACATGTGTCTGTAGGCCAGAGGCTTTCTTTTTCATTCCAAAATTATTTTACACGCTTTCTATAGAGTGATAAGCAACTGAAGCTATACCTTCTTAAATATCTTTTGGTAACCTTGCTTATTTCTCTAGAAAAATAATTCTCAATTCAACTATTTAAATCATGCTACTTCCTTATATAGGTTCATGTCAGTTCAAAAGTACCAAACATAATTTCAGCCTTCCTTAAATTTTCTTCTTAGAACAGTGGCTATGGGATATTCAGTTCCGCAGTAGTCACCCTGGGTTAACTTTAACTCCAAACCCCAATTTCCAAAACTCTCCCCTTAGGCTAGCAGGTTGATACAACTACAACAAAATTAGTTTTGGAGAAACATGAATTGCAGACACTTCAGAATAATTTTCATTGTCTTGTTTAGAACAAGATATAGGAATAAAACAGAACCACAACTTTGGTTTACAAAGTATAGCTTTTATTATACAGACTGCTTAAATGAGTTTGCAAATATAGATTTTAAAAAGTCATGAGTGTTTCAATATATACATTCTGAAATAACATTATCACATTTATGTTTCAAATACTTATTGCTAATATGTTA
>WEIT01038231.1:235019-247767 GCA_013389985.1 Dryoscopus gambensis | reverse complement strand
AGTAGAGCAAATCCTGGCTCAGGTAGTATCTGACTCTGTTAATTTTCATGATTAGGTAAGCATCAGTGGCCTTGTTTTGAAAAATCCGTATTAAAAATAATGTTCCGATGTGTAACTTGTTCTCTCATTTCTCCTCTGTGGAGAATAACATGTTGGCAGCATCAGAAAGGGTAGAAATCTGCCCTGTAGTACTTAGAAATTTAGCATTTATTTCTAATGCAGACTGTAGTTATGGCCTCATCTTTCTAGAAAATTACCTAAAATTTTTTTCACGTTTTGCCTCAGTGAATGAGGTTTTCCTCATTGTGTCATAAGCATTATGGTAGCATATAAGTGATTTCCTACAAGACCTCTTCCTTGCTTGTAGCTTTGTTTGGGTTGGGATTTTTTTAGACTATGAAAAGGTTCCTAAATAGTAAATCCTTGTTTTTCACTTTCAGAAACGATTTAGCATGACTTTGAAAGGTGTGCAGAGAGATCACTACTAACATTGTAAATAGATGTCTTTCAAGATTTGCCAGCATTACACATATAGCACTCAATCTTGGGTTTCAGAAATAATTCGTAAGTAAATTGATCCATGAATGCAATTTCATAATATTGATAAAATGCCGAGTGCTATCCTGTAATAAGATGGCTGCACAGTTGCAGGGTTTCTCTCAGGTAATAGTTGGAGTGTTTTTCAAAGACCCAACAGTAAACTGACAGAGGCAGCATGAGGACAGTGCAGGTGATGTCCCAAGTTCCTGGAGTCTCTGCCTGCCTGGCTGTCGGTAGTTTTTTTTATCTCTGTGTTGGAGACTGAGCAGATCAGATAGGTATCAGAAGAATTTCACCTTCTGATGAATTCAGTTGAAGCATCTTGTATGATCACTTGGTGGATTTCTTCTGCCCCTGCAGTGGTGAAGTACATTGGTTTCCTTATTCCCTTAGTGGTGTGAGAGAAGAGAGGCTTCCAGTTCTGTCAGATGTGGAGAAGGATTGAGTGTGTATGGTTGTGGTGTTGTAGAAAGTGCAAAATGAAAAGTTGCCTTCTTTCCCTGCAAGTCTGTGCTGAAGCTGCAATTAAACTCTGAGATTTAATGGCTTAATTTTATTTGGACATAATTGCCTTACTTGTTGTCTCTTCTGGTTATTTTTGTAATGTCTCCTGTGGACTATTTGTACTCTGGGCTGAAAGGGAATGTAGCAAAACAGTTTATTCAGAGGCTCTTCAGATGCATTTGAAGTAGCATCAGGTAGTTTTCAAGTGGTTATACTTAATACATTGAATAAATTCTCTGAGGTTGTTTTCTGAACATATCCCTGTGTAAAACTTGCAGAGCTTCTATGAAAGATTCGACTTTCACCTTCACAAAGAGTCACAATAATGGAGAAGCAAAACAAAACTCATAGTTGCTTTTAGCCTTTCATTTTAAAAACTTTTATAATGGATTTAAAACTTTGAATTCTGGCTACAGCATGTAAGGCACATGTATTTATTTTGCTGTCATTGTTCTTCTTTAGCAGTGTTGTAGATATATGCGAAGATCTGTCCAACTTTCTTTGGTTTTAGCCCATTACACTTGATTTCAAGTTATAAAGTATTCTGACTTGTTACGCTGCCCTGTGTTCTTGGGGAGATACGGACCTCGGACTAGCTATGTAGTTGTAATGAACTGGGCCAAACTATTCTCACAGACTCGCAGAATCAAGGAATGGTGTGGTTTGGGTTGGAAGGGACCTTAAAGATCATCTAGTTCCAACCCCCCTGCTGTGGACAGGGATACTTTCTCCTAGACCAGGTTGCTGAAAGTCCCATCCAGCCTGGCTGGGAACACTTCCAGGGTCATCCACAACCTGGGCAACCTGTCCAGTGTCTCATCACCCTCACAGTAAAGGATTTATTCCTATTATCTAATCTATGCTGACCCTATTTCGGTTTAAAGCCATTCTCCCTTGTCATGTCATTACAGACCCTTGTAAAAAGTCCCTCTCCAGCTCTTTTATACCCCGTTTAGGTCCTGGAAGGTGCTATAAGGTCTCTCCAGAGCCTTCTCTTTTCCAGGCTGAACAACCCCAGTTCTCTCAGCCTGTCTGCATAGGAGAGATGCCCTCTGGTCAGCTTTGTGGCTTTCCTCTGGACTTGTGCCAACAAGTGCATGTCCTTCTTATGTTGAAGCCCCCAGACCAGATTATGGTACTCAGTATTCTGAATATATGATGCAAGATTGCAAAAAAGATGAAATTCTGTGAAGAGTGTGTGTGAGTACTGCATTCTGGTCTGGGGCCTTCAACGTAAGAAGGATTTGCACTTGTTGGAGCAAGTCCAGAGGTCAGAGCAGAGTCATGTCTTTATAGTCATGTGTTTGTAAAACAGCTTTAAGAAGTCTAGGTTCTAAATTTAATTGCTTTTTCTTACATCTGCTTTTGATAGGGCATTAAAAATCTTTGATAATTTTAATTCTATTTCCTATGTAATTTTCCACTTTATTTCTGTTGTGGTTTGACCCCAGCTGGCACCTAAGCCCCATGCAGCCACTTGCTCACTACCCCCACAGTGGACTGGGGGAGAGAATCAGAAGGGTTGAAGTGAGAATACTTATGGGTTGGATATTCAGTTTAATCAGGAAAGCAAAAGCCGCACACACAAGGAATTCATTCACCACTGCCCATGTCAGGCTGGTGTTCAACCATCTCCAGGGCTCCATCACCTGTAACGGTGACTTGGGAAGACAAATGCCATCACTCTGATCGTATTTTAACATTCTGGCCTATTCTTTTTCTGTGTCTTCAGGTAACAGGATAGTAAGACTGTGCTTGTATTTAAAATCTATCATGTTTTTGGGGAGTTTCCACAATCTAAATAATATAAGGAGTCACGTTAGCTGAGAGTTTGCATAGTGAATGCTGTAGATTAGGGAAAGGATGATGCATTCCATGTGGAGTAGACATTCTCAGCTGCTGTTTGGAGTCTTCATTAAATTACTGGAGATGGTATGCCTTCCTAATATTATGCACTCAATTTTAAAACTGTTTGAGGCACGATCCAACAAAAGGAACATAATGTATTAGTAGCTCATTAAAATTCAAATTGTCCTTAATTCGTAGCCTGTGTGTCATACCCCTCATGGTTTTATTTTGCTTCTAATGTTGCATAACTTGGTTGAAGCTAATGCTTTATTTTAAATTCTGTAGTACTCCTTTCTGGGGTAATTTGTTTTCAAATGAAAGACAAGAAGAATTCTTAATTTAAATGTTTGTTAATAGAATAAAACATGAGGTTTCCTTAGAAGGCTAATGTCTAATCATGGGCATCAAGTGTTCTATTTTATTTGTCTTATGTTCTGCAGTGATATATTCCTGGTGGGGGGGAAGGAGTTACCAATGTTTTCAAAATTAAAAACAGGAGGTTTTATTTGTATGTATTCATAACAGTTTGTACAGATATAGCTAAAAGGTATCTATAGAAGGGCAGGTGAAAGGAATATTAAAAAACAGGTCTCATGCTATCAGTTCTCTCATTTATCTTGCCTGCATCAATGAATCTTTCCAGAATAATTTCATACCGAATGCTTTATTAAGAATGGCACTCAAAAATGCCAAGCCAGTTTTGTTATGAAACACCTTGCGTTCGCCTGGCAACATGTTTTACATGTTGGTAAACAAGTGTTGTGGGTTAAACCCAACCAGCAACCCAGTGCCCCTGCAGGGTCACTCATAAATTGTTACCCCAGGAAGGGCTGAGCTCTGGGGGTGAGAATAGACACGTTTCATTGTGGCAAGGTGGAGATTCCCCTTCTGCAGGACAGAGCAGGAGGAATGCCTTGCTGTGGGAAGGAGTGTCCCCAGAAAACTCCTGTAAGCCTTCCTGTTGGTGCTAAAAAGTTTCCATTCGAAGACAGATCTCGAATGTTTTGATATATTTATACTTCAGACAGTGTAATGCTGTATAAACATTGTAATCCCTGATCACTTGGCTGACGTTTATACCAGTTCATTTATTTGAGCTCAGTAAAATAAGATCTTCTGTAAAACCATGATAAAAGGCAAGGCTGAAGATGAGAGATTTCATACTACAATAGTAGATCCTGTGGCTATCCCAGCATGATATTCCTGGTGAATGACACATGGTTACTGCTTTTCATCGAGAACTGCTAACAGGCTTCTCTTGAATTTTTTACAAATATTCTTACAAAAAGTAGAGGAGCAATTGGTGGATTTGTATTACTATTGTAGCTGAAGGTCTACAGTCAGAGACTTATTTTCTGGTCTAGGGAGCAGTGCAGCAGAAGGAATAAAACATTTTGGTTTTAAAGTAGCAAAGTAGACTGAACAAGTGGCAAACATGGGGATAAAATTACTTGGCTTATGATTGAATTTTTCATCTGAAATTCATAGCATTTTGTGAAAAGCTATTTTATTTTTCAAGGGATACCAAAGAAATAACTTTTTCAATTGGCATGCTTTGCAAGTTTTTTTTTTCACATGTGAAATTAATCAGGATAACATAGAGATATATGGAAGCTTTCCATAAAGATTTTATAATGTTGAGTTCAGTGTAATGAACAATTAAATTTGGCACAGTTGTATAACAAGTCAGTATAATATTGAAGGCAGATAGTACCTGCTCCTACTGCTTCAGTTCTCAGAAATTATTTCACAGAAGCTCTTCCAGGTATTTCTTCATTTGCACCTGGACTTACTGATCCTTTCTGAGATGTCTGTGCACGCTGGGCTTTTGTCACCACCTCAGAGCTGAAATGCCAGTTTGCTGTGAGAGCTGCTCTCTCTGAGAAGAGCTCTGGCTGGCTGAGTTATGCAGCAAATAAAATATTAATGTTGGGAGCCTAGTTCTGGCTGACATTCCTGGTGTCACTGTTTGGCATGCTGACACCATGATCCTGTTGTATTGGCAGGCTGTTCCTTAAGCATTATTTTGTATATTTAAGGTACAGGATATGCACTTTGTGCTTCTCAAGCCCTTGGACAGTGCTGCTGTTAGGATGATAGCGATGAATACTCGTTAATGTATTTTTGTAGCGTTAAGATCAGGTTACATTACAGTGAACTGACTCAACAATTTGGGATCTAATAAAAGCTTTTTTGTTGGAATGGAGCTCCACTGAATATATTTCCTTTTCTACCTCAGTGTTTTCCTTGTGTTTGACATCTGCATATATCTCTTTAACTTTGATTCTTGAAGGATTAATACCATGAAATCTTACATAAGTAACTGTGTCATTTTTAAATGTGCAGGAGGAACAGATCTCTGCAGAGAACACTTAAATTTGTGTGGTTATTTTTTAGAGCAGGACTGGAGTTTTTCAGAGTTGTGATCAGTGCTTTGTGTACAGGGTATTGATTTTTCTAGAAAATAATGAAAACATCATTTGTTTTAAAATAGCCTTGCAGAATGTAAAAATTTTGGCTGCATATGGGGTTACTTGAAGTGTATGCCATAGTTTACATAAATGCCCTATATATGCTCTTAGGACAGCTAAACCTATGGTTTTCCATGCTAACTTTGGATTGTGGATATAATTCTCTTTTAATCTGATGAACTTCAGAGCACTTTGAACATGTATGAGATGTGCACTGGGTGCTCCTTTGTCACACCCTGCATGCAATTGGTGTATCAGGAACGTTAGTATCGATACTCAAGAGGTGAACCTCAGGCTTGCAGCTCTAACTGAAGGCCCGACCTTTACAAATACATGCTTTAATTTGGTTCATAGGTGTAAAACGAAGGTGTATGCAGACAACCTGCCCACGACAAGCGTTGTCATTGTGTTCCACAACGAGGCCTGGAGCACCCTGCTGCGGACCGTTCACAGCGTGATAAACCGCTCCCCGCGGCACATGCTGGAAGAGATCGTCCTCGTGGATGATGCCAGTGAAAGAGGTGAGGATAACATCGATGCTTTAGCTTTCTGCTCTTTATGCTTCAAAACCTGAAGCTGACTTGATGTGGGCTTAGCCCTCCTAAGCAAAACACAGCACCTGGGGCAGGGGAAGGAAGAGGGAGCAATGCCCATTTTGAAATACAGATGAATCATTTTGCACTGAAAGCTGGTATAAGTTTGTCTGTCTGGTTACTTTTCTCTTGGCAGCATGGACCTAGTGTTTGCTAGTGGGTTTATTCTATTATAGTTTTAGTGTTTTCCATTTAGAATTTTAGCATGTTCATACAGCTTGAGGGTGTTTAGTACTTGAATCATCTGGTGAATAATAGCAAAGGCAGCTCTGCACACATTTAAATTTACTATCACTTCCACCATTAGGCTTGGGGTTCAAAGGGATCAATTTTGATTATTCAGTTCATGGGAAATTAAAATTCAGTTTCTATGCTGCAGAAGGTTCCGCTTCTTAATAAATAGTGCTCCAGATGAAAACTCCATGCTACAGAATCGAGCTTGCCATGTGTAATTAGCAAAACTTGAAGCTGATTTTTTTCTTAAAATACAATCATATTATTTAGATTTTAATCTTCATCGTATTTTTAGATTAAAGTACATTAGAAATAAAAATCATATTCTATATAATACTTAAAATTTAATTTTGGTTGATAGTTGATATTTGGCTTGTTCTTTGCTTAATATTTCTTGGTGGTATGGGTTATGAAGTACTTTGTTTCCTTGTGCTGGTAAATGGAGGTGAGAGGGTAGTACCGGTTTTTTCATCTAAAACGTCTATATTTTTATATTTATCCACCTTTTTTTTTTTTCCTATATTTCTAGTTTGGAAGTTTTCTACTAGAACCAATGGCTAGTAGGCCACTAGCGAAAAAGACTTGACAGTCACCAGTTGTAGGCTGTTGCCTGTATCAGAAGGAATTCCCATGTATGAGACATAGAAGGGTTTTGCACACAGCATGCTGACATGACAGCCTGTTGTTTCTGATTCCAGTGATGCAAAATTCATGTTTGGCTGCTTATGGTAGTTCCAAGTTCAGAGTAACATGTCTGACTGTTGACCAAACAATGAGATCTGCCCAAGATCTGCATGTATGAAGAGAGACACTGGATTTGCTCTAAGTAGTACTGTGATACACGGGCTACAGTGGCCAATAGGAGGTTTTAGGATAGTTAGGAACCATTTACCGTGGTTAACAGGAGCTTTCGTAGCTGGAGAGCATTAGAAGTGGATTTTTGCACTGAGGTGGTAGACAATATACTGAGTTGCTGCTTCGGCTTAGGGGTGTGTGTGATGCCTGGCGTGTTAGCTGGCCTGTTCCGCGCTGGGTGGGTGTGGGGCACAGCTACTGTGGAGTAGCTGAGGAAAGATCCCATCAGCCAAGGGCACTCTCACCGATCTGCCTTCCTGAGCAAGCACAGCTCACGCACTCGGGTTGTGTTTGCACTTGTCTCTGCTCCTTTCCTCTCTTGGGCACTCTCACTTGCTTTTGCTTTTCCTTTTTTACCTAACTCTAAGTGCTTCAGCTAATTCCAGTGCAATTTGGAAGAAAGGACAGAAGTATTAAATACAATTACATTCCGGCAGTAGAGGAGAAATGCCTATGCAAAGTGCCACATAAACGTGTTCCAGATTAAATGAGAGGCATGATCAACTTTTGCTTTTAGAAAGGCACAACATCAAATTTTTGCATTTTGCACTTGTGGGTAATTTTTAATTATACCCCTTGATTTGTTGTAGGTTTTTTAACCTTTATGTAAAAAATTTCACATTTTATTTATCAAAACAATTCTTGGTACTAATTCAAATCGGTGCTAATTATTATTTGTGACAGGTCTGCTTTCAGTATGACCTAGAAATAAAGAGCAAGCTAATATTAGAATGATGTAGACATCATATTACTTATGTTTTGCCTCTTCAATTTCTGTTTTAGAAAAAAATCAATTTCAATGTGGCAATAGAGATGTCCTCACTGTGAATCATAGAATTATAGTCCATTTAAGAAAGCATGTGGCTTTCTCTAGATAAATTTTCTGTTTCTGGGTTTGGTAATAAAAACAAATGAACTTAATTCCAGGCTGAAAGATAGAGCATTTCATACTTTTTTTGGTGGTGCTACTGAACCTGTTCCAGTATTTCTTTTTGAAGCCTGTGATCTTCATTTCAGATCACTTAGGCATCTTTTATTTGTTGTTATTTTCAACAGTTACTGAGAGGGGTTTTTTTGTTCTGTTTTCCAAGAACTTGTTATGGTTCCATCAAGCATGCTTTTACATTAAAGAAAACAGAAGGGTATGATGCCTGAAGATGTGAAGGGTTTGTGTTGGCTGCTTAAGCATGCTGTTTGTGTTGAATTAAAGCAGCATACTTTTCCAGAAAAAGACAATGTTCAGCCTGAGTATTGTATATTGAATTCTAACATCAAAGTCATTTTAATTGGAATGAATTAAGCATTCAGTCTGCCTGAAGCACACTTTGTACCTGCTAGTGTCATGCTCTTAGAAGAATGAATTTGCATAATATCATGTAGTTATTTACACCCAAAAGAAAAGCGTTGAGAAACAAGACATATCTGTAACATTGTTGTCTAATTACTGATCAGAATTGCAACTTTAGTTTTTAAGTATTGATCTTTAGTAACTAGTTCAAAACAGTTAACAGGAGAAATCAGGATTAGCTGGTACTCCAGACTAGGTCAGCACCCAATAGCAAGTGTGGTAGGCAGATTACATCAGGAGAGACTACATCCACAGAACTTAGTTACAGAGATACAGGTCAAAGCAATGCAATGCCAATGCAATCCTGCCAACCATACTTATAAAAACATTCATACTTCTTAAAAAAAACATGTTTGCATGCTTATAAAAATGATAAATCTGTGAGTTTTTGTAGTTTAATTTTTAAAAAGTTTGAAACTTAATTTTTCATTTATATTCATGTCAACGTGACTCAGTAATAGAATTGGCAAGGTGTTTTTCAACTAATGCACTTATTGACTTGAACAGAATATATTTGCTCTCTTGGCTTCCTTGGTTCTGCTACTGCCACAGAAGATGCTCAGTCCTAGGTAAAACTATGCAGACTTTGGACAGGGAAAAGTCTTGTAAAGAATATCCACCACAAAGAGCTATACTTATACCTGTAAAACTACATGAATTCATATTGTTCCAAATTAGAAGTATTGTGGAGATGTTTGGCATTTTTTTAAACATTATCAAACCTCACTCTGTTTGAAGTATATGAAGCAATGCTGAAAAATTAGTCAGCTCTAATCCTGGGTCAGCTAAAAGCAGCTGACTCTATAATGCATAAAACTTCTCATCTCAGTGTTCAATATAGAATCTAGTATAGATATGACCAACAGGTTTGTGTAAAAAATCATCTCCACAGCTTGATCCTGGTATTTCTTGAAGGCCAAAATGTATTACATTCATTAAAAGATTATTCCAATGTTTGCTTTTTTCTTTAAGGGAAAAAACCAAATCTTACCTTATAAGAAACTCTTACCAGTTTCTGGGTGCGTGACTAATCAAAAAAACTAGATTCCTGCTACTTGAACAAAGGGAGCAATTTGTAAGGGATGTGTATTGCTATTAGAGAGGGTGTTCTGGAGGGAAAGTAGCTGCTTAGATTTGAGCATTTTACCCTAACTGCTGGTAGCAGAGGAATTTTGGAAATCTTGATGCCTGAATTATTTACTCTGCTTTATAGGGACGAGACATTAAGCTTTATCTTTTCTGCTTTTTTTTGCTGAAGCTCTAGTAATATTTTAAGGACACAGTTCCTGAAGGTCTGTCACAATGTTTTGTTTCTGGGAATAGTCTCTTCTGAAGTTTTGAACAAGGTGGTAGTTCATAAGAATATTCTTATGGATATGGTTAAACATGGGAGAAGGACTGTTCTTAACCTTATTCCCTCCACAGTGAAAACACTGCACGCATCATCTTAGAGAAAAAAAAGTTGAAAAGGACTTGATAAATTGAAATTTTAAATACTTTACAGAGAAAATGTAGGTAGGATTCAAGATTTTTATATGCAATACATTGGGCATGACTTTCTGTAATGTAAGTTTGTGTTTCATGACAGTTCTTGACTGGCTGCAGTTGTATTATTGCAATCTTTCTCTCTTCCCCTGCCAGAATTTTACCGTTCTGTTAATGTAACTACATCCAAGAACCAATGTCACAGCCCATATTCATTCATATAAGTTTAAAGTAGATGGAACTACTTTAAAAGCATATCAGTACTATACCTGAAATATTCAGAGAAGTGTGTTGATTTGTGTGACTTGCTCATCAGATGGTGAGCATAGAGAGAAATGCTGCACACTCTCTCTGTATATCATGGAAGCAGTATGCACTAAAACTATAAACACTGCCATGATACTAGTTCTTTTAAATTAGTGGCTTTGAAAAGCTGCACTGTAGAGAGATAAGACTTTATTTGCTACAGACTCAGTCAAATAATCTCTATGTTCAACCCCAAAAGCCTTGCAAAATGACACGTACACTTGGTTTGTACTAATAAACATTTATTAGTTTGAGTCTCTGTTCATATGCAAAATAAGAGTTAACTTGCTTTGAGTTTCTCTGGAAACAGATATTCAGATGCATCAGACTCATATGTACTTTTAGCGCAGTTCAGCTTTCAAGACATGTCAGAACTTACTTCTGTGGGTTTTAGTGGCAGTCCAACAATGCACAGAAAAAAATGGGAAGGCAATTAGAACTCATTCATCCATAGAAGTGGTAAGGAATGGTAATCACCTTCAAGTCAGCCCTGCCTCTTGAGGTTTACAAAAGAGCTGCTAAGAGTTCATGCTGAGCTTTTCCCATCCCCTCCAGTGTCACTCTTATACTTGTATGAGGGGCTTACTATGTTCTGTGAAATCCTACTACAAGCTTCGCACTCTTGTAGAACAACTTTCAACTCCTGCGTCCTTTTATTGCACAGTCTAATATTCCATAGCTGTGCTATAAGACCATTTTGCCTTTTTTACACATTTAGAATCTGCGAGTTATTGCAGAAGTCTATTTCTATGACTGTCCATTGCATTCTCCCTCAGTTCTTTGTTCTTCCTTTGACATCATTTATCACAACCCAATAGCTCTTTGCAGTGCAAGTAATTTTGAGTCTCTAGGCATATGGTAATCAACTGTTGTATTCTGAATAACTTGTCCTTCATAATTCATGCTACGTTGAGATTTGTTGGTGTTACAGATTCTCATTTGTGTATAGCTGATTACCTTTTTTTCTTCAGGTGTTATAGGGATATAATTTAATAAGAAAAAATATTAGCCAGAAAACCCCAGAGAAAGCACNAATTAGTTTGATTGTGTTTTAAACTTCTCACAAGGAAATTATCTGTAAGTTGCATTACTGTAGGAGGCAATTCATTATGTTCACCTAATCAAACCATTTCTGTATTTCCTTGGTAGAGAAGTGTTGTGTCCAAGAGCACTTATGCATGTTTTTGAAAGTAAGAATCACATCTTCTCTGCCGTAAAAACTTGCCTTTCCCATCTGGGTTTTATGTAAGCATTCTACCCTCTCTTCCTTCTTGTGTTTTCCATAATGAAGAAATAAAGAGGAGGAAGAATTTTCTGTGCTATCAAATGAAACACTTGGGAGATGTGGAAAGGAGTATTGTGAAGTGTAGAATAAGCAGTAGAGGAAACTAGCTGAGAAAGTAGAAAAAGGATAGACAAGAAAAGAGGAAATGTTATCTTAATTCAAGCCTCTTCATTAAAAAAAAAAAGCTGGACTACATAACTAACAGTTTTAATTATTTTGATCATTCTTTACAGACTTCTTGAAAAGACCACTGGAAAGTTATGTGAAAAAACTAAAAGTACCTGTTCATGTGATTCGAATGGAACAGCGTTCTGGATTGATTAGAGCAAGATTAAAGGGGGCTGCTGCTTCTAAAGGCCAGGTCATCACCTTCTTAGATGCTCATTGTGAATGTACAGTAGGCTGGCTTGAACCTCTGCTGGCAAGGATCAAAGCTGACAGGTAATTATCCATCTGTTCGCCCATGTTGGGATTTTCCAGTTATTAAGAAATTTTCCAATATTACAAAATAGCCTACAAGCAAACATTTACTTTTTGAAGGGCTGAATGAATTCTCATTGGTATAAGGTTAAAAGACCAATTCAGTTAAACTTTTAAAAATAAAACTCTGTTTCAAGCGACGTCTCTATTGGGATGCATGGAATAATAATGTGTTAAATAGAGGGAACAACAAATGAAATTGAGGAATTAGGGGAAATTGAGGTCTTCAGTCTGCAGCCTGGCCTATTCCTTCATGAATCTGGGAAGATATTCTTGAGAAAGAAATGGAGCCCTGATCTCGTGTAGCATGAACATTGTGAGCAAGAATTGTTTTCAGGCTCTCATTGTGATTTCCTTATTACATAATGGTTTTGATTCTGGAAATCTGTGCTGTGTCTTGGTCTTCTGGGATGTATTTTCTAAAGTTAGAATAATTACTGGAATCATGATGATCTACAGTTACATCAGTGATGGAAATTATATTGGGGATAAAAGTGAGAGAATTGTCTGCTTTACAAAATATTTATACATCTGAACAATAGCTGTAATTGTGCAAAAGTCTGTTAGTAGACAACATAGTAAATAGAATAGACATTAACTATGGTGTTAAAGATCCCTAGTTTTTATTGTTATAGATAAAATCACACTTAAAATTTGATCTTACAAAATGTAGTGTTACATAATGAATAAGCTACAAATAATGAAGAATCTTTGTTCAGCACTGTGCAAAAACAAAGTAAACTTTTTTATCATTAATCAGGTTTTGTGAGACTTCAGTACATACATTGTTACAATCTGT
>WEIT01038231.1:72051-235003 GCA_013389985.1 Dryoscopus gambensis | reverse complement strand
AGTGCCTCGACTTAAGCCCTTTGAATTCAGTTGCAAGCAACCTCTGAATCTTTTTAAAGAGCTGCCCAGGAGAGGAAGCTTGCTTGAGCATGGTTACTTAAGTGTCTTTAAGATGATTAGAACTGGTTTCTGTGAATATATGTATTAATAATGTCAGGACACTGGATAACAAGGCTACTTTCTGTCAATTATTATGTAGTAGTTGTGCTTTGTTAACAATGACTATCATCTCTTAGTCCTGATGGTATATAAAAATACTTATCCAGAGTTAATGCTCAGATTTTAATTTCAAAATACACAAGTTACTTTGACCACTCAACTAGAAACAAGAACCTCTTGTTTTCTATCTAATCACTATGTTGCAATGAGAAAGTTGGGATCGTTATTTCCGTCTGCAGAGGGATGAATATTTACTACTGGTAATAATGCAAATATGATTTAAAACAAGACCTGGCATTGCCAAAATTGTATCAGAATTACAAATAGCAAGACAGAATTTTAGTATGTTTCCTGTTAATAATTTGTTGAATTATGTTGTTAGAGATGGTATTTTTAAAATTTCAACTGTGAATGTTAAAAACAATATTAAAAAAACCCCAAACATCTTTTTTGGCACTTTTGATTAATAGATTTTGCTTCTTTCCTTTTCCTAGGAGGACAGTAGTGTGTCCCATCATTGATGTAATCAGTGATGACACCTTTGAATATATGGCAGGTTCTGACATGACCTATGGTGGATTCAACTGGAAGCTGAATTTTCGTTGGTACCCTGTTCCTCAGAGAGAGATGGATCGACGGAAAGGAGACCGAACCCTCCCTGTTAGGTAATGAAAAATTATTAAATTGGTTAAAATGCTTGTCTGATGTTTGCTCATAACCTTTTAATGTTAAACTTGAAAGTAAGTACTTAATTACTTAGTTAAGCATTGTAGCATCTTTTCTGTCTGGTTGAAGGAAAAACATAAAAGCTTTTGCATGGATTGGTTGTTGGTAACTTTTGGTAGCAATATAGAATTCAGTCAATTTGTCACTTTGGAAATAATTTTCAGTTCTAGTTAATTACTACAGAGTTACTAGTTTTCAGATAGCACTTATAATGATGCACAAGTTTTTAACAAAGCTTTCTTTTTTTAATTGAACCTTATTTTTTTCTTTTATTCTAACAAAGAAAACTGTATTTTGTAAAGATGCATTGATTTTTGGTATATGTGTGTGTATATATATTTGTGTGTGTGCATTCATATGCAAACTTTAAGTCTTAAAGGAGATGGAAGGTGAATTTATACTTGGATATCCTGTAGGTTTATGAGAAAGATAATGAGGAAGATAGCTTGTGTGTAATATGTACCTTTTAACAATTGCAAACATACATTTTCTGTCCTTACTTTTCTGGAAACTGGGCAATATTCACTTGCAGTAAAGCTCAGGATCTGGCCTCTGCTGTTTTGGTTGGTTTTTTGTCTTTCGTTTAAGAAATTAAGAGATCTTCTCAGGATATGGCTAATTGTATTCCTCCCTTCCCCCTGTTTCCTTTTTAGCAGGGGAAAAGACATATAAATTTTTAGTTAGATTGTGACCTAACTTGTATTTTATGTGTCTTTCAGAAAAAGCCCAAAACATTTCAGGAAAACAGCTAGTGATATAAAATCATTTATGCCAGAAGTGTAAATAATTGAACTACAAAGTTATATTAGCAGCCTAACATATAATTTACTTATTGTATATTCGTTGTCCAAAAAAAGATGAAATCTGAGAGATGTTTCAAAAGCTCTGAGAAACTACTAGCAGAATTTTTTTTTTTTCTACCAATAAGGAATCTGTAAGGAAAATCTGGATGTAACCCTGGCTGTACAATTTTCATGTACGAAGCAATAAAAGTGAAAGCAAGCACGCTGCTTAATGGCCTCCCAAAACTGTTTCAAGAGCAGTAGCCAGAAGTATAATTTTCCTGTGTGAAAGTGGTTTCTTTTTTATTAATTACCAGCATTGGAGGCAGAAGTCTTTCTCAGGAATGACAGCAGTTTTCTAGGGACTGTTTCTCTATCCAGATGCCAGTTTGAAGTGAGGAAATAAGAATTGCCACTACCTGATTCCATCTCTGGAAAATTTTGAGCTAGCAAGTACACCAACAGTAACAGAGTTTAAATGGAAGCTTACTGAGAAGGAATATGTTAGGAACTTGGGAAATAAACAGCTATTTTGTCAGTGTAAGTGTGAAATGTATCTAAGTATGTTTTTATAGTGACTGATGTGCTTTTTTCCCCCCCTAGGACACCTACAATGGCAGGAGGCCTTTTTTCAATAGACAGAGATTACTTTCAGGAAATTGGAACGTATGATGCTGGAATGGATATTTGGGGTGGAGAAAACTTAGAAATTTCCTTCAGGGTAGGTAAAACTCTGCAGTGTTTTATTAATCATTAATTTATTAATCAGGACAGTGCATCTTGAGTTCTGTAAAACAGATCTGCTGCCTGCACCGGTGTCCTCTTCTGTTGCAGCTGGCATTTCCCTTCCCCGTTAAGCTCTTCCAGCAGCGATACACAGAGACTGTGTCTGTCAGTGAAACGTGCATGGTGAATAGCTGGTAGAGCTTTGTGATTAAAAGATTAAGATGGTTATTCTGAAGAGCAAGTGTTTGTGTGTTAAAAGTAATTCAGTTAGAGAAGCTGGTGGGGGAGCATCAGTTAAGGGTGATGTCATCAGTGCATTGTTTAGTGTGTCAGTGAAATGTGAGCACCTCTGTTACAAACCCTCTCTTTTTGCTCTTTACTAACTTCATGATTTCATGTGTTCATTTGGTTGTGGACCTAACCAGTGTTATTCTCACTTATGTTCCTACCAAATAGCACCATTTTCTTTTGTTTTACTTGTCAGCAGAAAGTACATAGATAGACTCTTCTGAATTACTTCAGCTTTCTGAATCTGCCATTTTTCAAGGTCCAAAATAAAACTGCAAATATTTTCAGAGACATGGGAAGTGTATGGGTTCTTTTACATGGAGAGTCTGTTTTATAACGGACTATTTTAGACACCTCTTAGTGTCTGTGATTCATGTGAGCCTTTTCCTTCCTTTGTGGTCAGCTTGCCCCGCTCTTTAAAGTAATCTCTGGCTGATGAGGTATTGCTCCAGGGGCTGAAGTACTTTCACATGCTGTCTTGCTTGGGCTTGTGAGCATCTTTAGCTATTATGCAGGAAAAATCATGCAGTTCTCTACCATGCATTATGCATTTGTTCTAGACCTCAGCTAATGTTTCCCCACCTTGAACAGAAGCAAGTGATTAATGTTTTGGAACTTTTTTTAACAACTTGTAACTATGCAATAAGTGTTCTATCTCTTTCAGATCTGGCAGTGTGGTGGCACTTTGGAAATTGTAACTTGTTCACATGTTGGGCATGTGTTCAGAAAAGCAACACCCTACACTTTTCCAGGAGGTACAGGGCAGATAATCAACAAAAATAACAGGCGGCTCGCAGAAGTCTGGATGGATGAATTCAAAAATTTTTTCTACATTATTTCTCCAGGTGAGCAGGTCTTTGGTTATGAGAAATGCTTATTAAGAATTAAAATGCTGCTACTACTGGGAAATAACGTGGATATTTATATAAGAATGTTATTGCTTTGAAATTTGTTAAGACAGAACTCACTTGAGGTGTGCAAAAAGTAAGGTCTTAATTGAAGAATAATTTTGTTAGCTAGAAATGTACCCTGAAGGGTTTGTTGTTTGTTTGTTTTTTAACATGAACATGGATTTATGAATGAGCTCCCTGTGCAATAGAATTAAAGGTCAGTGGAACATCAAAGCGCTCAGCTGTAGTGCTGAAAACTAGCCATCCAAATTCATATCATAACGTGCTGAAATTTGGGCTCTGGCTTCTGTGTTGTAGGCATTCCACGTTGAATACATCAGAAGTGATTGAAGTGAAACCCAGAAGTAGGAGTGGCAAAAGTGAATATCTTCTGTCTTGATAGAACTTGTACTTCACTATCTGCAGTATAGGGGGAAGTTGTCAGTATAACTGACTGTGACGATATTTATTATGTTTCTTTATGTGGATGTTAGCAAAAAAAGAGGATGTAAAATATGAGAGAAAATTTCCCATGAACTCAGATTTTCTGAAAAAAAAATCAGGAAGCCTGGGTAATATTAAATTATTACTTTCAACTCCAGGTTATTTTTATTGTTGTATAAAAAGACAAATAAACTTCAGGTGGCAACAGGCAAGCTTTCTAAATACTTGAGACATTAGACTTAATATACTAAAGTGGTAGTTTTATATGCCACATCTGCTTTTCCAAAGACATTTCTTTAAAACTAGCGTTTCCTTATGACCTGCTTATTAAACCTGCATTACTATTGACATTTAAAAGCTGTAATACAATGCAATATGAGTCTGAACCGTGTCAAATTTGAGATTATGGGTTTTACAGGTGCTTGTGAGAGCAACTGACAGTGTGAATTTATGATGGTTTTGCTTTGCAAGAATGATTTACTCAAATGAGACTCTGTAAGACTTTTAACTAAAAAAAAAAAAGTCTTGCTACCATTCAAAGCTTTTTAGGTGAAATCAGAAAATAATTACTTTAAGAAATAACTTACTGTTATTGCCCTGTTTTTTAATTAACACAGCATTATGAATTCAAACATGAACATATATAAATATTCAGAAAAGTTGTATATAAATAGGTGTAGTCTTTTTTCGTTCAGATTGTTCTTATGCATCCATGTCAAGCTAGACTTTAAAATGTACAAAGCAGCAGGAAGACCTAATTATAAAAAATAACCAAATTCTTTTAAAATGTAAATTACTGATAAGCCGTGATAAGGCTCTGTTACTTTATGTATAATCTCTTTATTCCTTACGTTTTGTGTGGTAAGCATAAGCTACAAAAGGAGTTAGACTCTTTGACTTTTGTAAGATTGGGGTTTTTTGGAAGGACTTTCATAGCATTTCACTATTGTAGAATATGCGTGCATTCTTCAAAGACAGTGAAAATTCTGAAATGGTGAAAGCAGCTTAAACAATTATCTGTAACTGCACTGTATATTTTCTTTCCTTTCAAAAGATGCATGTCTGCATAATTTGTTTGCTAATGGCCTGAGTGATTGTTGGACAGGGATGTTCTCTTGCCAAGCTCCTCTTGGAGCATCTGCACCTGCTGCCTGTCACACGCTCTCATCTGTGTCCCCATGACCGTATTGACCGTGCACCGAAGTTCGGTGCCAGAATTTTCAAGTGTCTCAAGAATAGGATCATATTGTGTCTGAATAAGTTGGGTTATTCTGAAATTGACTTGTTGCCTGGGGCTGTGGGGAGAATGCCCAGTACTGTGGGTCTTTCTTTAGCTCTGATGAAAACCTGTTCAGAGAATGAACACACACATGTACTCAGTGCTGCTGATGCCTCTCACCCCCCCAAATCCACGTAAGCTGTGAAAGCCAGTAGATATTAACTAATAAGGATTACTGTTCTGGGAAGTTCACAAACACCTTATTCTTGTTATTCTGGTATCTCTGATCTTAGCTGAGTATTGCAGACTGATTTTACCCACTAACAACAAATAGCATCAGTACAAGTGTCAGTAAGTCTCCCGTGGGCATTAGTTGTTTAGGAACTCAGTGAATCTCTGCTAGCTTGGCTCACTTAGCTTTTCCAGATATCCTTCTGATATAAAAATTTAAATGTATAGTTCTTACAGAATGCTGGTGTAGTAATCCTCAGGCAGAGCACAATATGCAGCCTGTGAAACCATTTGCTAGTACAAATATGTACTTTCACTATTACTGTGACAGTGTGACAAGTTCTTGCAAGGAGTGAGCTGAGGATTCTTAAGTTGATGCTGGTTTGCAAGCCTTGGGTGCAGATGAGTGAGGAAAACAGGCAATCCTCTGTGCACCCAGGATTTTTCCCACTAGCTGATAGGGATGAAAAAATTGGATTTTGAAGGAGATAACATACTGACAAGCAACATTGAGCCTAGCTAAAAAGATACTTGTTTCCTCCTTTATATTTTCTTTTCTCTTCCCCTAAGATAGTGAATCACAGAGGGATTCATCCAGGAAAGCAAATGTAAGATTCTCAGGTAGCTTTCCCACTTCATATAATCTGTGTTGTCTGGGGAAAAAAGGCTTGCTGCTTGAATGATAGGAACTCAAGAGACTTTTACTGTTGATGTAATGTAGTTAAGTGGAAAGCTGCCCTCTTGAAACGTAACCCTGTAATCCTTTTCTTCTTTTATAAGTATAGCCCAGTAGAAAATGCTACTTTTCTGTTTTAAGCTTGTGTGCATTTTAGAAGCCATCCCTCTGCTTAGGAGTGGTTAGGTACAGATGAAGGCTGGGCAGGAACTTGTTGCAGCTGCTGCTCAGCCGAAATCAAGCCTGTCTCTTTGCAGGCAGCAGCTCTTCTCCCCAGCAGCACAGGCATTGGCTGCAGACCTTTCTCATTAGCCGGCAGCTTTTCTCACAGTCGTGTGTTACACCAGGGCCCTGTTTCCCATTTTCTCTTCGGCTTTCAGAAAACAAATCCAGCATGTGAACAGTCTGTTTCCTGGCTCCAGTCATTCTTTCTGTGGACTCTGCCACTTCTTTATTTCTAGTGCTGGTTGTTCGTCACTTTTTCCAGGCTAAAGTATTAGGACTGTATTGTCCAAGGTGAGGAGGCTTCACGAGATGGTGATGCCGGTCTCAAAGCTTGCTGTGAGGGGAGCGCCTTGCTTTTCATGGCAGGTGTGCTGGTATGGCAGGCAATAGGGCTTCACCTCCCCTCACTTGCTGGTCCTTCATCTGCATCAACTGCTTCTATGACTTGCTGGATTTGTCAGGATTATTTCTCCTGTGGGTGGCTCCCCAGGGGTTGTTAGAACTTGTGTCAGCACAGGAGGTACAGCAGGAATCTGAAGCTCAGCAAGGGAAGCTGCCCCTGTGGCAGCAGCAGCTGCAAGACATTAGGCTGGTGAGATGAAGACATCCCCAAAAGCAGCTGCAGTGATCTTGGGTGCAGCCTTATTTAGCTTACATGGAAATTAATTTCATTGGTGACCAAAATTTTGCCCCAAAGGGTATATTCTGGGATATAGCCAGAAGGTGTATTGCCCTGGGCCTAAATGGGCAGGCAGAAAGCCTGGAAAGACAGCGTTGTGGAATTACCTAAGCAGGAAGCACCTAGACAGTGACAGGGGTGTGTTACCCTGAAAACTGGATCCGTAGGCCTCACATCTAAGCACTGCATGCACTGGTCTCTAGCCAGGTATGGTAAGTCAAGGTTCAGTACATCAAGTCAGGGTTTTAGACTGGAAATGGAAAACATTGTTTATGGTTGATGGGGAGGACAGAGGAGGGACTGAGTCCACACCTTGCAGTGTAGCTAAGCTGGTGTTTAAAGTACATACTGAGTGTTTCCATGTGGTTTTGTGTTCAGCTACTATTCCCTATTAGCATTAATTGGGAATGCAAAGAATGTTGCTCTTCAAATTAGTTTTTGATTATTATTGCTTATAGAGTTTCATAATACTAAATAAAAACAAGTTATATTATTTTTATCAGAAGACTAGATTTAGATGAAACAGTTTTCCTACTCTGGCTTTGAAAATGACTGAGCAATTTATAATCATGATGATAACAACATGCTATTTTTTTCCAAAGGAATTTAGCATAATTATATTGCCACACATTAAACTTGGGCAAGCAAATCTTCAGCTCTTGAAATTGTGAGGATGGCACAACTGTTGCAACATGGATGATTGGAAGCTTAAATATAAGGTGCCAAAGAAAATTAAACTTAAAGGAGCATTCTACTGATAGACATAATTACATATATGATTTTTTAAAAATATAAGGAAAGACCATTTTATTTAATAATCAGAGTGATCTGGTTCTGCGTACCAAACTTCTTCAAGAATAGCAACAGTGCAAGCAAGTGCAGTCTTACATTTGCACAAAAGAACTGGTGATGGTGTGACTGGATGATTTGATGTGGATTTTTTTTGCATTACCAGTATTTATGTTTTGTGTATGCCTTTAAGCACGTGTGTGAAGAAAAGCATGTGATTATCTCACAGCAAACAGCAAGCTGCGTGACAAATAGAATCATCAGGAAGGCCCAAACTTTTAAATGTAATTAGGGGTGGGGATGTAATTAGGTTTGAGGAAAAATATATTGTTATGGTCAAGTCAAGACAACAGTAGCAAGGTTTCTTAAATACTATTTCTGATTTGTGTGATGTGGATGCCCCATCCCTGAAAGTGTTCAAGGTCAGGCTGGATGCATCTTTGAGCAGCCTGGTGTAGAGAAACCTGTCCCTGCCCATGGCAGAGTGCTTGGAATGAGATGATTCTGAAGTCCCTTACAACCCAAACTGTTCTGTGATTATATGATTTTTTTTCCTCTTTCTTTTAAAAATGAACCAAAGATTTGAAAAAACAAGTGGACATGACTGTCTTCCCCACGATCCCTATACCTTTAGAATCTGGCATAATTGTCTCCTCAGAGGAAATTTGATCTAATTTACATTTTGCAGTTTGGTTTTTGTTTTTGTTTGGTTTTTTTTTTAATCTGAGCCTTTGAAAAAATGTCCAAAACCCCTAGAAGGTCATATGTCACTGTTGTAGATATAAATTTTATTGGTCTCTGGAGGAAATAATTATTTAAACCTGTACTTAGTTTTTGGTATGCTTTATGCCTTGCTGCAGTTTTCCTTGTTTTCTTCTAGTCTTTTTTCCCCCAAAAGAAATTCCCCATAAGTAACTAGCACTGCAGAAATACTCAAGCTGGTTTAGAGTAGTATCGATAATGTACCAGAAATCTTGGAAACAGAATAATTCAGCCTTACTAGGGGACGCCCCTAAGGCAATTCTACCTGTTCTGCGCTTCAGTCCATCTACTAACCTGATGATAGCTGTAGTCTTTGTGTGTGGTTTGGTGCAGACCTGACTTCAGAGAGGATTTTTTTAAAACCCTCTCTGAATAAAAATGGTTTAATGGAATACGTTGTAACAGAGAAAAATCAGCTGGCACTTTTTGTGTGGTGACATTTAAAACTACTTTAAGAAACAGCTTGCTTGTATGCTATTAAGTCTCACTTTACAGTTAATTATTTATGGCTGTGACTTTAATTCTTATTGCCATTCTGTGATGTGACAAAGCCTATACAGTGTTGCTTTCTGGAGGTCAGTGTAGCAACCTGAGTAAGTTTTGAGTGTTGTGAGGTTATTGCAAGAGTGGCTGTTTCATCCATCAGCTGCTTTTTCATCACTGAAAAATGAAGAATCTAGTACTTAGCTGTGGTTGCAACATTTCTGTTTATACATTAGCTTTTCAGAGAGTTTTGCTTTTCTTGTAGAGCAAATATTTGCTTTCAAGAAGATAGAGCAGCATTCTGTGGCTGATTTCTTTTTCTTTTTTCTTTAATTTGTCTTTTGTTTCTTGGTTTTTGGATTTATTTTGTGACTTGAAAGCCCAGACTGAAGTTTTTTGGGATTCTATAAAAGCAAGCTTTCCTTTGCTTTCATTCCCTTACCAGTATAGCTTTCCAATATATTTATTAAAATGAAGTCTTTAATTTAAAAAAAAAAAAGAAAAAAAAAACCTAAAAACCTAGCTAACATTTTTTTTCTTTCTGGAATATTGAAATTGTGTTTTTCATTGACATTTACAGACAGTTAGCTAAAGTTTGATCCAATTAGCTGTCTCAATTGAGTAGAAAGACACCATCTGCTGGCAAGTCGATTTAATACACAGTATGCCAGCTTAGAAATGTCTCAAACTCTTCCCAAGGTCAAGAATTTTAGAGGTAACTCACAGTCCTCCCGAGTGGAGAGATTTCTGAAAAATGTGTGCAGCTGGAGTTCTGTAGTGTGGTGGCCAGTTGAGCCATATTTGTAGTCTGTTAGGGAAATTTAAATTACCAGGGCTAGTTTTTGTTCTTTTTTCGGTTTGGGTTTTTTGGTAGTGTATTGCATTTGACCTGTGTGATATGGAGTGTGGTGTGGGAAATAGAAAAAAGACATGATGCTTGAAAACTAGAAATTATCCTACTCTTATTAATTAATATTACTTAATATCAGAATATTAATTAAAATAATGCTTAATTTGGGTGAAGCAAAAATATCTACTGTTCATGCGCACCATCCTCAACCCATCTGCAGATGGGACTTGCACAAATAAATTTTCAGAAGGAATTAAAGCAACCATAAAGGAGTGGGAAGATACAGGAAAAAGGAGCACTTTGATAAATGAGGAGCAATGGAATAAAAAGGCAAGCAAACTACCACAAGAAAATGATAGCAGTCATAATGGTGAACATACTTCCTGCAAACGCTGCAGTTATATTGAACAAATGCTGAATTATTTAAGGTTTAGTGCTCTGTGTGAAGGCTGCTTTGTGCCTGCTTCTTTGTGCAGTTAAGAGGATGAGGAGTCCTGCAGGTGGTACCTGGCTTACAGAAATAAATTAAATTGGGATTCTCCTTCCTCCATGGAAGGAGACTGCTACGTTATGCTGCACAGATATGCACTCCAGTTACCGCTGGGGATAGAACGGTATTAGTGACTAAAAAGTTTTCAGCCTTTCTCCTCTGTTAGCTTAGTAAGCAACGACATTCAGATTATTCCACAAACCACAGGTAAGAAACTGTCATGCACAGCCCAGATGTAGTGATTCTATCTTTTGTATAATTAGCTGGAAAAAGAAGTCACAGGTCTTGACAGACATGTCCTCTCTGAGTATAAACAGAATAATGCTATATTGAACAAAAACTTCTTTGTATAGAGGTGACTTTTTAAAGATCCTTTCATGGAAGTAGTAAATTATACTGATGGGTTTTCTTATGAAGTGGAATTAAATGGTATTTATTGGCAGTCATTGAATAAAACTTCCTTTGTTCCTACAGGAGTTACTAAAGTTGATTATGGGGACATATCATCACGACTTGGGCTAAGGCGCAAGCTCCAGTGCAAGCCTTTCTCCTGGTACCTGGAGAATGTTTATCCTGATTCCCAAATCCCACGCCATTACTTTTCTCTGGGAGAGGTAAGAGTTTATCTTTCATATTTTTCTTCACTATGTAAAGTTCTTTGTGCACTAAGTTGTTTGTGTTTTGAACTGAGTAGTGCAAGCAAGTTGTCTCCAGAAAAGTTCAAGTATCTTGCACCTGTGTTTCTGTCACCTGTCAAATGACAAATCTGGTTTCTCAGTGGGGCGGACACTGAACTTTGGTATACAGAACTGTAATTTGGATGTTTTCCTTTTTTCTACTACAGTACAAAAAAGTCGTATAAATGGCTTTAGAAATATTCCTTCAGAAATGTAGTTATGGATAACTTCCTGTATAATGTTCTCTACACAGAGTATGAGCGAAATGTTGCTTGAAAGCTATACTAGGTCAAGCAAGGTCCTTGCCTAAAAGCTGTTCTGTACTTTACCCCAGAACCATCATCAGTTACCAGAAAATTCTAGTGACCCCAAAGCCTTGCTGGGAATTTCTGTTTTTTCTTTAGCATTTTTAAGTGACTGTAGAAATAGTACAGATGATGCTGTCCTAAATAAGTAGGCACCCTCTTCTCTAAAAATCATGTTGAACTAAATATCAAGTTTGCTGTAGTGTGATTTTGTACTGTTTGGCTTTAAAAGAAACACTTCTGGCAAAATGGAGCAGGCATTCGTGCTTCTGCATGACTATCAGGAGACTTGATATTCCTGCCTGCTTACTCTGTAGTGATACAGGGATTAATACTTTTGAAGGTTTTTGGGCTGGAGACTCAATTGTGTCCATTCCGTTGTAGCTGAGTCTTTGAGCAAAAAGTGCCCCCAAGGTGGAAGCATCCCCCAAAGAAAGCACAGAAACAATCATGGTTCTGTAACCTGGTAGCTTGAGCATTTGCTTGGGAGTTTGAGTCTTGGACAGTGATGCCTTATTGCTAATATGGGTCATTTATTTCACATAACCTCTGGTGTATAGAGAGCACTGGTGCCAGTGTGGTTTGATACAGACCTAGTTCTCTTCTAAAAATATCAGCTTGTGGTGATGTGCTCTTTTTCTCTCCTAGATAAGAAATGTGGAGACAAATCAGTGTCTGGATAATATGGCAAGAAAAGAAAATGAGAAAGTTGGAATTTTTAACTGCCATGGAATGGGTGGCAATCAGGTGACAATTTTTAAAAAGGAATTTTCTTAATGTACTGAATTATTTGGGACACTACTGCTCACTGGGACAATTCTTGGATGTTTTCAATAGCTATCTTCAAAATATGCTTAGGAAACCCTCATTAAAGAAAATGCCTGTAAGAGGAAATACATGAGGAGATTTGGTAGTGGTTTGTACTGGTATGTTTTTGAGGCCTGATTGCAATACATTTTAGATCAACTTTAAAATCAAAAACAAAATCATGGGAGGACAATACTTCTGTGAGCTAGACTTCACCTCCTGTAGGTTCTCTGGAACTGTATTCTGCTTAGAACTCCTGACTGGCACTGTTACTTTTAAAAAAAACAATCATGCCTGTGCCTGAAATACTATTTTTAATATGTCTTTTTCTGGGTGTCAGTTGTGGGATTTATTTTCCATCTATTTTTTTGTTCTACTTTCTTAATGCTTCTTGATTAATTGTTTTCACATAAACAGAGATTACCTGTGTTTGGGGATTCTCCTGTTCCATCACAGCAAGCAATCTTCAATTCAAAAGAAATCTGTTTTGACTGAAGAGCATGTGATGGTGTTTATATTTTTTCCCAAAAAAAAAGAAAAAAAAAAATCTTTCTATGCCTCACTATTATGAAGGGAACCGAAAACAAAAGAAAAAATTGGTGGGAATAAGTGAAGTAATGCACAAATGTTCCCCTTTCCCCTCACTCCAGGAATCTTTTGGTTGAAGCAGTTCTTTTTCAGTTCCTCACATTCTTTTTCTGTCTAGGTTTTCTCATATACTGCCAACAAAGAAATTCGAACAGATGATTTGTGTTTAGATGTATCCAAACTTAACGGCCCAGTAACGATGCTCAAGTGCCACCATCTAAAAGGAAATCAGCTCTGGGAATATGATCCAGTGGTAAGTCTTCTAATGACTTTTGACTGTAAAATGAGACAACTTGGGCTTTTACATGAGCCTACAGAGCAACATACTCCAGTGTGGGGCCACTATTGGACAGACAAAACAGGAAACAAAGTCAGGATTATGTTCCCTCTGTTGTTAATTCACTATGTCGTCACACGGTGGACATCTGTGTTGATTTAATTACTTGGTGAGTTTTGGGGGAGCTTTTGGAAGAACATTTTGAACGTGCTTTTGGACCCTCTGGAGAAATATAGTCTGACAGTGTAGTGTTGTGTTAGAATTGGATCAAAAATGAGGAAGTATTCCAGGTGTCTAGTGGACCAATAAAAGATAAAAGCAATGATGTTTGACAAATTCAGAACTTGGTGTCTTCTTTTGCACAAAGTTACAAGGAAATGCTTGTCTAATTAAAAAATGAGCGTTGCAAACTTATAAAGATGATTTTACATTTCTAATCATGGTACGTCTAAGGTATAGATGCTTAAAACATCTTTATTTAAATCATACTCTTTCTCATACATAATATTCAAATTTACTTTAAAGTTCATATGTTGAACTGCCAGATTGATAAATCATTGTCCATTGATCAATTCATCATTAATTTGATTTGCAAGCTCTAAAAATGATTTTGTGATTGAGTAATGCAGTCAAGAACTCTGTCTTTATGGATGGTTAACAAAAAAGTAGTTCTCAAGCTTATTAATTTAAAATCAGTTATTACAAAAGACAGTTGTGAGACAATTTGTGGATGAAGAATCTTGCCAGTATATTTGCAATGGCTGTTTTTAAGAAGAACTTTTAGATACTTAGCTACTAAAAAGTAATTTCACTAATTAAAAAGCAAGGTGGGGGTTATTTCCGACTAAATATACTTGCTATAGACTTCAGTAGCTGAGGTCTTAACAAAGCCTGAAGCCTGCTCTTAGAGCAAATATCTATGAATGATGATTTTCAGATAAAAATGGCAGTTAATGTGGAAGACAATGGATCTCTGCTAGGATTTCTGCACACTGCTGGCAACTGTTGATAGGACACTGAAGAAAGCTGAAGGCTTGCAGGATTAAATTAGTCTTGGGAACCATTCATTCTTGGTTTTAATGTAGTTAGTTTACCTGACTTAAGCAAATAATATGAATAATATTACCACCTACAGTGATTTACCAAAGGGCAAGTGCTTTTCATTAGGTTTCTACCTTATCAGTGATAAGAAAAATGCATCTATAGACACCTAATTGCAATAGTCTGTCTTGCAGTGATTGCGACAGACTTCCCCTGTGTTGATCTTCGGCCATAAATTTGGTTATATGTGTTTTTTCGCTGTATTCTGTCAGTAGAAAATCTAGGCTTAATCTTCAGAACATTACTGAAAGCTGGCAAATAAAGCACAAAAATAAGTTATAAGGTACTTAAAAGAGCTCCCGCCTACATAGTTGAGGGATTTTTTTTTCCTATAGTTTTTTTTCTTGCTGCCTCTGTTCGACTCCCTCCTTCATTCTTCAGCACCTCTGTGAGTGCAGGAGATTGATGTGCTCAGGTTTTTGAATTTGATTTTTTTTTTTATTATCCTTTGCTGCTTGTGCACATAAGGCCATGACTTTTCAATCATTCCAGTGTCCTGGCTAAGCTGCTGAATGAGAGAAGAAATACTGATAGTAATCCCTGTGGTACCATAGGCAAGTTGGCGCACTGAGGAGTATCCGTAGTACAGTGGCAAGAAATGCAGCTTCTGAAGAGCTCTTCTCCATGAGGATGGTGCTGAGGTGTAGATGGAGTGGTTTACCAAAAATTGCATAACTGAGATTAGTAGGTATTGGAAAGGATTTATACTTACGTGAAATTGCACATACTTTTTATAAAAGAACATACTTATAGGAAAGAGCCAAAGAGGTGCTGAAAGAACATAGTGCACAGTCAGTATTGTGTCCCCAGCTGAGGAAAAAAAAGTGCTTTTGAAAACATATTCATTCTGATCTGATAAAAGCTACTATTACAACCAATAATTGAAGCTGTATATCTTACCAACCTGTAATTTCTAACTCTTCAAAGATCCCCTAGCTGTATAGTCCTGTTTAAAGAATGGTGGATGTTGCTTGATAAAGAGCATCATTTGCAAGTTCAGACTGTTTTGTTTTTCATAAAGCACTGCTTTTAGTATCTGCAATGTCAAATAGCATATTTAACTGTTTTTTAGGATTGGGATCTGGAGTCAGTAACCACAGGGTCTCATCTAGTCCTTACTTACAAAAAAAGTTTTCATGCCAACTAGAAATTTTTTGGTTACCTTATGCCTGGTAATTTTTATAAAGCTAATTTCTTTTTATTTTGTCTTCAAGAAATTAACCCTGTTGCATGTGAACAGTAACCAGTGCCTGGACAAAGCCACTGAAGAGGACAGCCAGGTACCCAGCATCAGAGACTGCACCGGCAGCCGCTCCCAGCAGTGGCTGCTCCGCAACGTCACCCTTCCAGAAATATTCTGAGGGGTTCTAAAGAAAAGCAAAGATTGACTGGGCTACCTCGGCTTATACTTTGGCTACACTGTTAAGTAGCAACAGAAGAAACTTCTGCTCGGCAGAATCCACAGTTCCTCAGCTGTTAGAACTCCTGCAGCTTCTCAGTATCTGTGAACCAGCCTTCCTGTATGAGGATGTGAAACTACCACACTTAGCAGTGAAACTGTGCGCACTGATGTTTACAAGATCGAAAGAGTTTCTTCCAGCAAATAACTTAGAGAACCTTTGGACAGTGGAAACATAATCATTGAAATAGTCTCTCCGAAGAGCTACATATCGTTTTAGTTTGCTTGCACATCAGTAACCTCTGCTGAAAGTGCTGTTGTAATGAAGAAAGTTTCAAGAATTCTTTTTTTCCTGGTTAACAGCAGTAACCAGACTACTAAATATAGATACACAAATAAATGAAAGAGAGAGCTGGAAACCAGATTCAGTATCATGACATAAGAATTCTGTGGTTTAAGAACAAAAAGTAAACAGGGTTTAATGAAACTAAATCAGAAATATGAAAAGTACAATTTGTTATAGTGAAGTATCAAATTTATATGTAGATTTTATACCTCAATGGGGGAAAATAACCAAGTCAAAAGGCAATTGTTTCTCTTTTTCAATTGTGTGATAGTCCATAAATACTTTTTTTTTTTCCTGGTGAGTCTAAAATTATTTTGGGCGCAAACAAAATGAGCATAAGAATAAACTGAGCTCTTGAATGTCAGATCAACTTTTTTTAAAATTTTTATTTCTTGGCTGTTGGAATTGTATCTTTTTATTACTGTCTGAAAACTGGAGGTTAACATGCTGTCTAACTTTTTTTTTTTCCCAGACCTGCCATTTCAATTTATACTTGGGTCAGTCAGCTTATGGACTTTCATGGCCAAACAAAAGATTTAAGTACACTTTGAAATTAAGTTAACTTGAGTATGCTTTAGCCCCCAAGACTTGTACTACTGTACTACAATTTTGTTTTCATAGCAATAAATCTTTTGTTCCTTGTTTGGTTTCAGTCATCAGAAAGCCAGAAGAAAAGATACATGATTTGGGTAGCAGAAGACTGGCAAAACTGAAGGTTTTATGGAATCCTTTTTCACTTCATATTCAGATGTGCTTCATTGTCAAGTGCATATTTAGATTAGACTCTGAATTGTAATGTTGATCTGCTGCTTTTTTCTAATAAAACCTGAAGAAAAATAGCAAAATTGGCATGGTTTTTAAAGTTAACACAGCCAAAAGCAATATGACTATGTCATTACATTGGTCTGCATTTTTTAACTGAATTGCTTTGTTTTGTTAAGAAAAATCTGTGTGGGCTGATCTTGAAAATTATCCACTGAACACTCAGAGTATACATTGGATTTTCTTTTGGAAAGAAAAATGAGATTTGCTTAATGGAGACGATATTTTTATGATAAATGTCATTGTTTGGCCAACTGTCCTGTAAAGCAAATTAAACCTAGGCTCATGCAAAAGTTGTGTGGAATTATATTTGGCTGTTAAGGCCATTTTAGATTTACTATCCCAACTTGCTGTAGTCAGTGTAGTCAATACCTCCATTATTTCTGCACAAGTACACAAGAGTTTTCATACAGAAAGCAGGGGAATGGTTAACAAATTGTACTATTACATTGCTACTTTAAAAATACATGGGATGAGACAATGTGGAGTTAATATCAGATAAAACATCCAAATATCTATCTTTTATTGACCCTTTTGTTTGGATAGCCCTGCAAATCTTATGAGATTGAAGTGGATTTACGAAGGTAATTTATCAGAAATATATTGAAGTGTGCCAAGATGACTTAAAAAAAAAAAAAAAGGAAAAAAAGTCCACCTTAATGGCAATGTGAGAAGACTTATTCCTTTCTTATGGTCAGTGAAGAGGATGAGGTGGGTGACACTGTCATGTTTTTTGGGGTTTTTTTATCTTGGCAAACTAGCAATTTTTAGGGGCTGTGTGTGGTAGTGCCCTAAGAATGTGGTGTCTTTTACTTCAGAAACAATTTCCCAAACACAAAGCATCCTTTTAAAAACATTTCCAGCAAAGAAGCTCTAAATCAGAGTTGGGTAAGCTTTCATGGAATGAGAAGCAGGAGCATCAGAAATGCAGTGCGAATGTCCTGTAAGTTTTCAAAATGTCTTAATTTGTTTCAGATTTCATATGCACACAGCATATCATTGAACACACACAACACATTTTCACTTAGTATTTTCAACTCTTACGATTCTTGCTGTGATATCCTGCTAAAAAAACTGAAGGGCCATGGCTTGGGAGGTAACTTGTAGGCAGGCCTCAGTATTACTGTGATTTTACCCTTCTTAGTTCAACAAGTCATTTTATATGTTGGTCACATAAAACTGCAGTAAAAATAATTGCACAACTTAAATTGTATGTATCAAGTTGTCAGCAAGCTGAAGGAGCAATCATATTTCCAGCCCATACTTTACAAGTTCTTACCTGCTGAGTATGGGGAGAGGAAGCAGCAGACCCAAGATCGGCTGCAGCCTCGAGGTGTTTGGCTCCAAACCCCTCAGCTCAGCCAGTCCCATTGTGGGTAACTGGTGCTGGTTTAGGGCAGTGGGCCATGCTTGGCCTGTCTATGTCTCCATGGCACATGCCCAGCAGCTGTGCTGTGCTGGTGGACAACACAGGGCTTCTGCAAAGATTCCCTGCACCAACGTGCATTTCAAATATTCTGTCGTATTACGCGCTTTTCAAACATGGCCACAGAACGGCTTCCCACACAGAGTTATCCTAGAGCTTCTCTTGCCACAGAAGCTTGTGTCACCAGAGCTCCCTGCTGAAAGTGAGCTTCCTTAGGACCCTGCTCAGCTGTAGTCACTCAGCAGTGGTCCTCCACTCACAGGCAGAGTGCTTCTATATGCCAGCTTTGAGTAAGAATATTAGTTTGCTCTGTCAGTTACAGGAATACTTAATTCCTTTCCATCTAGTCTGTCTTCTTGTACTGAAGTCTTCAGATAGAATTTTAAGAACCTCTGTATGTATTTTCATTTAACCTGTTCTGAAAAAAACCAAAGCATTGCCTTTTCCTTACTGTGTAACACACCTGTGTTATGAGATGTATGAATAGCTTCCAGTAGAAATCCCACTCCAGTTCCTCAGCATTTATTGCTGTTCAGATCAGATGTAGGAGGGGAAAAAAAAAGACCACTGCTGTCTTATTTGACCTTGATAGCAAATAAATGCAGGGTAGTAAAAAAAAAATCAGTACCTGTATTTTGAAGAGAATTGGTAAGTTCTCTTGTTGTCCTTTGTCTGTCCTGTGCTCAGTGTATTTAGCATAAATTTCCTATGCAAGTTCTAAAGGCAGCGTTCTGTTCTCCATCTCTTTTCATTTGCCTGTGCAATGACATTTATTGAGAAACACCAGTGCCTTTTAATGGAGTTGAAGTAAATTATACATTATGGTACAAACTTTAGATAACCATACTGTGCTAGGCCTGATTAGGTCATCTTCAGTCTCTTCAGATACTGAAAGTCACAAAAGTTATCTGTATGTATGTATGACTGCGACTGTTGTCTCAATCTGTCAGTTTGTTTTATCAGTGTTAAGTTGTATTTTAGTAGCTTTATTTTTATGGTAGTTCCATTCAAAGAGGCCTGGCAGTTGCTTTTCATTTTATTGCAGCAGTGGTCCTCATCTGAGATATGTACTGTAAGCAAAAGAGAGAATCTGTGTTACAAGTTAGAAGCAAAATTAGGATAATCCTTTTTAATTCTTGCTCATATTTGTTCAAGTAAGGTAGCATATTCAGAGAGATGAGCAAAACCCTGGCAGATTTATTCTGCTGTATTTCCCCTTCAAGGTAAGTAAGGAGATGCAAATATGCTTCAGAAGATTAACTAAGAAATAGTAACTCAAAGCTTTCCTTCACTACGTTAACTGTTCCTTCAAGCTTTCAAATGAAGAAATGTGGGAAAACATAAGTGCTACAGAATAAATTTTGATAGCTTTAGGAGCTTTGTATCTGATTTGAACTGAATTGTAAACAGTAGAGATTTAGGGCAAGACAGGAATGTGCAGTTTAAAACTTGCACAGTGTTAGAGTGCTCTGTGTGCTCAGACCTGTGCTCAGGTCTATTATAGCATTTCTTACAGTCATTTTAAAGCAAATAGTTCTCAGGTTTGCATCTTACTCTAACCACTGATAACTGAGAATTGTTCAGCTAAGCATAGTTGTGATACATGAAGGTGGTGAGCATGGTGTACAGCACTTTGAACGACAAAATAGTACTTTTCTGTAGTAAGTTTCTAATGGAGAAAACAAAACTGGCACATAACTAATAGGTTATCTAAAGACTGGAAATTATGGCACTGAGATGAAAACTAATTCACTACAGTGTTCACTTATTTTCTTCATGAATCTTGGAGGATGTTTTTGTAGCATTCTGCTTGCATTTCATGCAATATCAGCTGATCCTTACCTTGGGAGGCTATTCAGCTTGGAGATGCTGCTCTGTATCAGAATCGAATTCTGAGATGGAAGCAAACTGCTACTTCTGACAACAAACCAAGTAATTGTCATAGCCCTGGTGCAGGGCATAGACAGTAACCTGCCTCTGAAACAATCGTGACTGGTTACCTTGCCCCTGGAGTAAATAGTAAGACACATAGAATGTCCTTCAGTTTTAAATGCATCTTTTCTTTCTTCCTTTCAGTCACACATTTCAGACATTCCCACTTTTGCTTGGTCTTGGGTTGGAACAGACCTACTCAGGTCATATGGCCCAAACCTTTGCAAAAGCAGGGCTGACTTCAAAGTTAGATCAAGTTGCTCAGGACCTTGCCCAACTGGCTTCTCCGTGTCTTGAAGGATACAACCTTCTGGCCAACCTGTTTGGGTCTGACACTTCTCATGGTGAAGAATCCCCCACCTCCCTGCGAGTACCTAATCAGAATTTCCTTTCCTGCAACTTTTCTGTGCTTTTCACTGTGCCTTTCAAAGTTAATCATAAATCTTTACTTTGCAGATACTGTCTGCTCTGTCATTTTCCTGCTTCTGGGACTGCAAGCAGTTGGCCCTGTACAGTTCATATACTGAGAGTGAACTGCTAATAGAACAGAAGTTAAATCAGTGTTTGAAGAGACTTCACCACTACTTCCTCTAAATTCTAGAAATATGGCTTTCCTACAAACTTAACTTTGGCAAAGAGAGGCACCTATCCTGTGAAGTGGTCCAAGAAAAACTGTTGGGTCCATGTCCAGTCCACAGGAAGTGGGAAAGAAGCCTAGCCTTTATTGCTGTGGCAACTTCAGCATGGGAAATATTCAGACCAAAGAACTTGAGAGTAAGTTTTGTAGTTGCCTTGGCTGCACAATGAGGAGATCTGGATTGTTTCAGAGCAAAAACCTTGTTTCAAGTTCAGTGAAAACAGGAAGAATTTTCTAGCTGCTGTTTTCTCTCTTGGTTTTGATGTTCATGAATTGATTAATCAGGGTATCTGAGTCTCTAATGGATATTTTTGGTCTGAAAATGTGTTCAGATAGCTAACCAGATTAGCAAAATAGCATTTTCAGTCCATGCCAGTTAGATAGACACAGCTCAAATGACCAGTTTCGGTGGTAAGTATTCCAGGATCTTGGGATATAACAGCTGTCACTATAGATGATCTCTGTAATACGGTAAGTGATGGCTTGTTGAATGCCAATGACCCTTTGCTTGTGCTTTCTCCTGTACTCTTTAGAGTCAGGAAAGTGCTGGGAGTGGAAAGTGTCATTTCCATTACCCAGAGCAAAGAACCTTTCCCTGTGTGAAATGATGAAAGAAATGTATGTTTGAGGCAGTGAGATCAAGTTGCACAAATAATTCCATTTAAATGTGGCTGTACTTACATGGTGAATGAACTGGAAACAAATCTCAAACCTCAAAATCCTCTTTCACATTCCCAGATGCTGGAAACCACAGAAACCAACTGTATTACCCATACTTAAGGCATGCTTGAATGTAGTAGCTCTCAGAATTACCCTTTGTAGTCAAAGCCAATCATTATTCTGATCTGGCCTGGTTTTTTGTGATCTTGAGTGTGAATTACTGAATGAAAACAAAGAAATACTCAATTTAAGATTGTGAATATGTGCATCGTTTTGTGAAGGAGTTCAGACAAAGCACATTAAACTACTTCAATTAGGACTGAAGTTGAACCCGGCAGCAGGAGCATGTACACCCAATCTACATCAAGAGGCTGTTGTACAACTTTGTTAAATGTTGTAGGCATGCTTAGCCCTTCCTGTCTTGTTTGGTACAGAAATTGGTCAGTGCCACCTGAACCCTACTCAGTCAGGTCCCTGGTGTGAGGGAACACTTCATTGTTCTCCTTCTTTTCCATGGCTCTGGGCTGTCACAAGGCATCATGTGCCATTTCCACTTTTCTGCCTTGTACATTTGCCTTGAAAAATGAATTTCAACCCTATGCAGCAGTTCTGGAATGTGACTTGGAGGAAATTGTATCTTCTTCTGAGTCATGGCTTTTGTAGAAACCAGATCCATAAGTTCTGGGTTTTTTCTGTCTACAGACTTGCCAGGGCTGGGTCTCCTGAATGTGTAGAGATCAGTCTCCTAAGATATACTTTGTTCCTGGACACTTCGGTCCAATTGGATCAATGATCTTCCAGCCTTATGCAAGCTTCAGAAGCCATTTAAGTATAATCCATTAACTCTGTTGGTTCCTGAAGTCAGATTTGTGACAAATAAATCTGGAGTGATCTTAAATGATCACTGACATTGTTAAAAAGAAATTGTGTTCTTCAGGTTCCCAAAAATCCCATCCCCACCCCTCAGCACATGGTCAACATAAAAGGGATTTTCTGCCTTTGTCAGGCCGGTAACTGGAGATGACTCTTCAATAATGCTCAGGTGTTGGCATTTTAGAGCTCCCAGTTCACTGCAGCTTGGCACACCTGGTCTGCTCTGCAGTTGGTGTTGGAAGCCACCTGCCTGAGAGCACCTCTCTGCCTCTGCCAGTGTGGTGCCACCACTGTGCAACATGGACATCATGGACAGGTCAGATTATTCTGGACAGTAAACAGGCAATGCCTTTGGCATGGTGCAGCTGACAGCACGGCATAACCAGCTGCTGTAATATCCACAACACAGCAAGCCCTTGTGTTTTGGTGTGGGAGCAGATGACCACTGCTGTCTTGGTGCTCTGAGCCTCAGATTTTCTTCTGACTCATTTACTGTGTACTCTGAATATTCTGGTTCAAGTCGCTGTATCTTGTGTGGGAAATATCAGAGGAATGTGTAATGGACTTTCTTCCAGACGTGGGGCTGAGTCTGCCTGTTAATTGTGTGTTTGACTTGGACGTCAACAAGACACCATAATTGTTCTCATCCTGTCGGTGATGCACAGGAAATTAAAAAAGACATCCATTAGATGTGATTCTGGCTGTAGGACTGGGAAGGCTGATGTACAAGGCTCCTTCATTTTTCAAAGAGATGGCAGAACTAGAGTCATAGTAAAGATGGTTGTGTGGTAATAATGTGGTTTTCTGTGGACTCTGGTGATAGTGGGAATGCCTTTATCGCTGTCCCAAAGCTGTTCAGTGCTGTTGTTCCTCCTCCCATACCTCTTGTTGGAGCACTGTGCCAAAGAGTTCTCCTGTGCTTTATCTCAGGCATGGATGTGAGACAACTCTTGGGACCAAACATCTCTTCTGCCCGGCAAAATACTCTCTCAGCAGCAGAAGCAATTGTACTGCCTATAGATATTCATGATTTTTCGTGGGTTGCTCTTACAGTCTTTAATATTGCTGGTTAGAGCAGCAGGAACTGGAGGAGGCTGTGGTTTGTCCTGTTTTGCCGACATCATTAATGTCAGGAGTTTTGGTTTTCTTTTGTGGGGTTAGGGTTTTTTGTATATTTTCACGCTTCATGATATTACAGCTCCATAAGGAAGTTGCATGAGTGCTATGCATCCCCTGATGGAACTTGTCTGAAGATGTCAGCAAGAAGGACAAATTCTACCAGACACACAAAGAAGATAATAGCACTTAGAGATAACAACCCCCCTGCCCTGCACCAACCTTTACCCGAGCTTCTTTTGAGATGTGCAGTGAGGTACTTCATCATAAATTTCTTCCTGTAGTCATCTGAGCTCCATCTACTCTAATTCAATGTTCCATGAAGGTACCTGTTTATTTTCATTAAACCCTGCATCACAAAAGCTGTGCTTCAAAGTATTACCATAGACAGTTTTGCTTTAGTTAATGGTGTGAGGTTCTTTAGACAAGTCCACCTAATGCTGTCTGTAGTATTAGCTGTCAAAGCTAGGGGACGGCCACCTCAGCATCCTCCTCCTTTTCAGAGTTCTCCACTTGCAGCTATATTATCACTGGGGTGGGTTATACTGTGTTCTTCTGGCCCCTTCTCAAGCAGGTGATGTGAGGACGTAGGGCTGACATGCCAGTGAGGTGTTTGTGAGAAGCAACCCCTGACAAGCAGCTGTCAATATGTTGGGCACTTCACATTGGCACCAGAGGTGGTTCTGTACATATTTCTTTTGAAAATAGAGCAGTGTAAAACCCACAAATGGAATTAATCCATATGCCTGTGGTCATTTTCCTCTCTCCTTTCCCATTCCATGAGAATCCTTACAATTTGTTGCTAAGCAGGAACTGGGATGGTGCTAGGCACAACTGTACCCCCACTTTGAGGAGAGGAAGAGTTACTTTTCCCACCATGGATACTAGAAATAAAGAATTGTGGCATATGTTCAACCAAGATGCAAACTGCAGCTTGAAGAAGCCCATTTAGAGGTAATCTCACTGTATGCAAACTTAGTATTTTTTTTTTTGACTGAAGTGAGCTTTGACTTCTGACTGTCTTGATTATTCAGAGCATGAAGCTTATTGAAAGCTAAGCTGTTGCAAAAGGCTAATGAAGTGATTGTTCCTGCATCCTGTGGATGCAGCTTGATGACTGTGAAGTTCAGCTCAATTTTTTTAGGACGTGCCTGGACTAGGAATGTTAACTAGCTAAAATAGATTTAATACAGTTGTATATAATCAAAGAGAGAATAAGTAGAAGCTCATATTCTACCTGATAGTGTCCAGATTAAAAGGTAATGGGGCAAATGTGACTTGGAACAGATTTGTTCCTTGCTGGTGCATAAAAATGGAAAAAAAAAACCAACACAAAAAAGCATCAGCCCTGCTAGTTGCAATACCATCTTTTAAGTTTTGGCAGTTATGGGGATAGTGAAAAAACCTCAATGAACAATTGCTTCTTTGGTTTCCTGAAAGATTAATGTCTAATGCTTCTCTACTTACCGAAATCAGGAATTTTCTCTTATAAAGACCAAGTTGCTGTATCTTCTTAACCAGTTTTTGCTGTCTTTGCAACCACTGCAAATGAGAAATGTTTTGGGTCAGCACAGGGGCAAGCTGTGCTTACCCAGGAGTCATTCTGTTGGTTTAAGTAACTTACAATAGATACATATAGCTGAGTCCTAGGAAAAAACAATTTTTTTTCTTAAAGTTAGGAGAGCCAAAAAGTGTGTCTGATAACTAGTGGAAAAAGAGATGTCTTCACAAGTTGGAGCCAAACTTAAACCATTATTTTACAATCCTTTCTCTGAAACAAGTGACTGGGCTCAAGCTCACGTGCTTCACGTACAGGCAGGTTACTAGTATCTGCCACCTCTATGAGGAACTACCAGCTCAGTGAGAAAGGCCAGCTCTGCATGTTCTACAGCAGATGAACAGGGAACTTTAGCTCTGGACTGCAGAGCACAGCCCAGAGACTTGGACTACCCAGTTTTGTGGTAGGCACAGAGGCAGGTTATTAAGAGACAAGATAAGAGATCTATTCAAATGTGATGACAACTGGAAATGAACATGAAACACTGTGAACTGAAGAGACTCCCTCTGAAGATTTTCTCATCCTGACTCCTTGTCACTTGCATGGCATCACTTGTGTCTGCTTCACAGGAGGGATTTCTGAGTATCCTGAAAGAGGTGGGCATGCTGAGGCTGGGGCAGTGTATTTCTAAGGGTCAAAGCAGCACCAGCTCCAGCACTGGCATTTTGGTGACAGGGACTTTCTCTGAAGCACAACATTGCAGTTGCTCCATGCCCTGTTCAATTTTAATTCACAAAAGGGATATCCCAAAAAAGCCATTCTTCTCCTCTCATCGAAAAGATTGTACTCATCTTCCTGTCCCTTTTCCTGTACATGTGTAGAATTTGATTATTTTTAAAGAAAAGTAAGCTTTGCTTAACATTCAAAGGATGTTGTTAGGTTCCCTTTTCATGAAAGGGGGGATGCAGGTATTGGGAAGCAGAGAATCTTAAGATAATGTGTTTAGACTTAAATGTGTCAGGTGAATTGTGTGGAAAGCCCTGCTAGTCAGGATTCTGTAACTGTCAGCATTAGTATCTAGTTCACAGGGGAAAAAAATACATCAAGCAATTTTTAAAAGAAAAAACCCCAACAAACAAACCAACACTTCTGGTGTTGAGTTGGCTGAGTATTTTGAGATCTTTACCCTTAAGGAAGAATACATAGCACACTATTTTGCAAAGAATTGGCAAAGTGTTTTGATGATGACAGCTAAATGAGCTCACTTTTGTCTTTTTGGAGGTCTGTTCTTCTTTTCTTGACATTACACTGTGTGTTTTCACTTTTTTTTCCCCATTCCCCCTTGTCCTGAAGGCCAAAAATGTACCTCTGTGGTTACATCCGAGGTGTAATGCTGGACCAGAGCAGGAGGCAGGCAGGTGCAGAGTCTTGCTGCTCTTGGGTTGCTCCATGCTTTCCTGGGTTGTAATTATTCTTGCAATTGTGCTTCCTCCCATTTCAACTGTTACAGCCACTTCCTGTGGCTTTTCCCTCACCAAATCAGAGCAACCCTTCTCTGCTGAACTCAAACCAGGTACAAAACACTGCATCGAATTTCAGAACCTTCCCTACACCAAGTGTATATCACTGACTTTATTTCCTCTCTGCTTTCCCTTCCTGTTGCAAAAGTATTTTCATCTAGAGTCTAAGCCCTGCTAAGAGGGAGAATCCATATCCATGGCCTCATGTGACTTCCTTTCTGACTGAATCACTGTCGCAGGCACAGCCAAGGTGTGGGCTGCTGTGGCTGCCACTGGCCACTCAGCTCCTGCTATCCTTGCCACCTTCCTCAAGTGACACACAGTGCCTCTGAACACTTGACTGCTCTTGGTGTGAATGGATTTTGTTGCACCTACCTGTAAGGCACAACCCTTTTCAAAGTGGCAGCTTAAAGCCGTGGCAAAGACAAAATTGCTGCCAGGGTTGGTTCCACGCAGCACATAAATTCCACGTTGTTTTTTGACAATGTTTTAAAGGTGTAAAATAAATAATTTTTTTTTTAAAAATCAAAAATCCAAGAGGTGCTTATTTGGTTTTGTGCTATGAAGAGTGCCAGGGATCTGGACAGAGGCTGTCAGCCGTCAGCAAGGCTTTTGTTTAGACGTACCTATGAAAAGCTGACTTAAAATCAGGGAACACTGACCAGCCAAAACTATGTCTCTTTCAATAGCAACCTCCTCTCTTTTGAGCTCAATTTTTAGTTTCTCCCAAGAGGTGCAGTCTTTTTTTTTAGCTCTGTGTAATGAAAACCTTTCAGAAAACTTCTGGGCACTGCAAACAAAATCTTTTGTGTAGCAGTAAGGGATCAAGTCTTAGAGAAAACCATTAAACAATTGTTTTAAACAGATTTGAAGTGTTTATATTGGACCACTTTTTGGCACCCTCTATTTCTTCCTGAAGCCAGGAGCATCAGTTACTATGAGTACAACTGTGCAAGGCCACAAGCAGCTGTTAAATCATATGAAAGAAATGAAAACCTCTTTCCTGGGCCTAATAGTGCTGTAAATTCAGTGATCTGAAATTTTAGGAACTTGTAGGGTTAGCAGTAATAACCAGCAGTCCTGTCAAACTTTGTCATAGCTGGCTTAAAATGCAGGGGGAAGCATGGAATTATACCTGTCCAGAGTAGTCTGCTTTGGGGCCTTTCCAAAAAGGTGAGGAATACAAAGAATGAGAAAGCAAATCTTTCAGGCTTATATCAAACAGCTTTCTAGCTGTCACTGAAATATTTGCAGCTGCCCACGTAAACCCAATCTGCTTTTGGCACCACATTTTTATTCAGTGCACAAGGGTTGAAATTTTTAATACAGTTATGCATGATTTTCGTTTAGTTTGTAGATTTTTTGCTTTGACAGACAGCAAGTGCCCTAATTTAAAGAGCAGAGGTGGCTTCAGTTTTTAATTTGCACTGCTGATAAATGACCTCCCGTGCTTGACTGGGTAAGTAAATTGAAACAATCTATGATAATTTTTCCTTTTTTTGCTTCTTTTCCCTCTTTTTTTTTTTCTTTTCAGCTGAGGGTTAGGGATGCAAGAACTCTCCTGTGATTTAAGAAAGTCCTAATCTGCTTCTTTGATTTTCAGCTTAGCTACATAGGGCTGAACATCAGTCCTGGGAATCAGGCTGAGTACAAGTATTACACTTTAAGAGTCTCAGACTTGTTTATTTTGAAACCACACAAGAAATTTGCAGAATCTTATGTGATTTCCACCCTGATTTTCAGGATGAAAACAATGGTGGTTCCTGGAAATTTTCCTTTTTGTGCTTATAAGTTACTGTGCTTCAAGAATGGGCCTGGAATTGACTTGAACTATAATATCAGTCAGCTGAAGTAGGCAAGTAAGTTTTCAATTATTTCTAATAAACTGAGAATGCTGAAGAGAGAGAGGAGAGGATTTGAATAAAATAGCATGGCCTGCTTTTAGCTTAGAAATAATAGTGCTGCTCTGAGCCTGTAAGGGAAGGTTACAGAAATCCCTCAGAAGAGGACACTGGTTTTCTACTATGACACAACAGGACTCGTTTCCTGAACTCCAGGACTCTACCAGAAAATCTTCTCTGGGCTATAAATGTCATCCTGTGCAACTGTGCCATGTGCTGAAGACTTAAGTTAGAGAAACTCTTTCAGATGACAAGTTTGACTTTTTTTAAACTTAGATCAGGCACTTGCAGGAAGTTCCTGAGCTGAATTTGGATCACAGCAGAGTTCAGAACAGAAGAGTGAGGAGGAAGGTGCTGAGCATGTGGCTGTGCCATCAGCCTCTAGTGCATTCAGGGCCACGACAAGCAGCCCAAGTGTTTCTTCTTAGTGCTTCCACTTTTCTAACTGTGGACACCTGGATTTACTGTGTTAGCTACGGTTTAAGTAGGTTGCTTAAAGTAATTACATTTCAGAGACCATTACTCAGTATTTTTTACTCTTGTTCATGTCACACAATGGCCATCTGTTTGAAACTGAGGGTTCATATGGAAAAAACCCAGAGTGCAATGGCTGTGTTCTTATTCAGATGTGTTTCTGTTATATTTTTATACATCTATTTCTGCCTAAAAAGAAAACGAGAGAGATTACAGAAGTATTTGGGGTATTTCGTTCTCATGAGCCACCCACAGTGTAGCTGACTTCCCAGTGAAAGCTTGACCACCAGCTACCAAATAAACTTTCATTATTGTTCCTCTGTTTAGGCAGCACTTCCAGTGGACCTTTCCTTCATTTATCTGGCCTGTGCTGATACCAGCAGTTTGCTCCCTGTGAGCCTCCCGAGCTCTGTCAGGCAATGTTTCCATCACACTGCAGATGGCTTTGCATGAGGGGTTTGGCAAGGGAGTCTGTCAGCATTCTCTCCGAGTAGGCAGGAAGTATTAGCCGGCTCCTTTCTCCCTCCTTGCCCTATCTCCTGTCTTTTCTTACATCGAAGAACATTGCACAATATTAAGGTAAAGTGTAAACAAATTTGTTGTCTTGCAGCTTTGACGGTTGGGAGCAGATAGGCTCCTGAGGGTGGTGGTCCCCACAACACAGCCATCTTTTCCCAGCTAAACCCACCTTTGGAGACTGCTGCGATACAACACGAGCTCCCAAGATTGCATCTGGTTTTACTATTGGTGTTCACATATTTTGCAAGCTGCTTCAGGTGGCTGCCTGGGCTTGCAGCTGAAACATCCTTATCTGTTTATTGTAGCACTCTCAAGGTGCTTGTTTAATCTGCTTTGGTTGTTGCCAGAGGCCTTTTGCTCCAGAGGGAGTAGGAGATTGGTCTTCAGCCTCTCTTGGCATCATCCGGCCCTGAAACTGAGGGTGGCTGTTATCTCCCAATGCACACTCCTCTGAGTGGCAAGCTGGTGGGATGACTGCTGTCTGAAGTCCCTGGTGTCCCCAGCAGATGTAGTGTTCTCTTGCAGAAAGTGAAGGTGGGACCTAGAACCAAATATCGTAGAGTTTCTATGAAGATTTATCTGTCTCTCATATATCCTTAAAAAGCCAACTGCTGCTGATACCAGCTTTTCAAGTCACAGCCACCACCTTCTTGACATTAAAACACCTTTTTTTACCAGAAATCTGTTATACTGTAGATCTGCTCTAAATTTAGATCTGTCCTAAACACACTTTAGCCTAACATTCGTATCAGTTGCTGCTTCATTATTTAATACTGTTCCCATGTTATGAGACTTGGTTTGTGTTTTCTCTGGCTTTTTCCTTTCTTTTTGTGCTTCCTTACATTTTAACCAAATGAAGTGCTCATTCTAGAAGGAAAGTATTTGGAGGGTGAAGATTTGTAACATGTACTTTTGTATTGTCGTAACCAGGTCTTCAAGGTTTGTATCTTTAAACAGTTGGAATTTTTCTTCCATGCTGCAGCAATGAGCAAGTATTCCCACCCTTTATCCTGTAAAGGTAAACTGTTTGCCTGAGCACTGGTACAAATACTCCCTTCTTCATTAATATTGGTGGTGGTTCAATCATCAGCATCAAGTTTCCTTTCTCCTATTATGGGACAGACTCTTCACAATAAACCCTGACTTCCTGACAATTTTTCAGAGCTTGGAACTTCTTTTTCCATTTAATACTGTTGCTTCTGGCAACTGACTTGTAACTATAATGGTGTCCAGTTGAAAGTTAATAATCTCATTTGCTTTTCAGAGTGCTTTGCAGCAGGCTGTGGACAGATTGTCAGTTCCCCTTAGCTAGCAGTGCTTGAGGTGATCATTTCTGTCCACTGTGTGTTTGCCAAAAATGAAGCAATCCATCGCATGCCTTTTTTTCCCCCTCTATGTAGCAATATTGTCTTGACCAGTGGAGCTTAGCACAGCTTGCTTGACTGGTTTTAAGCTCAGCATGGCTTCCTGCTGCAAGATTTTGGAGATAGACAGTCCTGACTGCAACATCAGAGTCTGAGCTCCAGGTTGTGTGCAATCTTCAGAAATTGAATTGATTTATCCAGGGATAAGTACAGGTCTCCTAGTAGTTTCCCTAGGGCTGCTGCTTTGGGCTGCCACTGCAGTCTGATTCCTTTTCAGGCACTGACAGTGTCAGGGAGGCCGGTCAAGACCATCCCTGGATCTGTCACAAACTCAAAAGTGCATTGTACTTCTCATCTCATCCCAGACCCTTCTTATTCCCTTCCCCTGCCTGACTCATCTGGCAGTTGCTAAGGGTACCACGTACATCACTTTGCCAAATGACCGAGGTCCTCTTCATCGCTGCGAGCAAATTTTCACCTCATTTGCTGCTTAAATACTTCCATTCCAGTGAGTCTCTATGTACTCAATACCGTAACATTCTACTCCTTCAGTCTTCCAGGTGTCTGTAAACCCAAACTTTTCTTTCCATCAGTTCTCCTTGGGGTCTGATGTTTGAGAACTGCGCAGGGCACAACGTGCTTGGACACAGGCTTTCGCTGTCTGGCGAGCTGGTCCCAGGGCACACAAGTGGCTGAAAATGCACTTCTGCCTGATGGACCCCCTTGCTCAAATCAGGCCTCTAGCAGCCAAAGCACCTGCTGGTGGGCTCACCCCTGCCTTCTGGCCACTGTACGTGCATGGATTCAGCCACTACTCTCTGAGAGGAATATGGTGGGGACAGTATTTATTTTGCAAGCTCCAAAATAATTTTTGTGTGCAATAAAGCGTAACTAGCAGTTACAGTGGAAAATAGCTGGAGAACCCTTTTTTAGTATAAACTTCTGTGTGCATATTAAGTATGCCTACGTGCATTGTAAAAAATAGTGAAAATATATTATTATGTGTCTACATGGTATTTTTTGTGGGGTATTTTACAGAGGGATTATGGTCTGTGGATCATATTTTACACTTAGAAAATGACAATTAAGTCACTGCCCGTATTTATTGAGGAGAATTGTACACTGGTGGGTGAAGTTATTTTAAGGGTATTGATAAATGGCCTGCAAAATGAGGTGTATCCAAATAGGCAAACTGCTGTGTATGGGTGTGTTTAGGTGCAGTCTTTGTTAGTCCACACTTGTATATGTTGGTTTCATTAAATGGGCACCTTTGTGTTCAGTTGCTGCTGCACACACACACACGGAAGCAGATTGAGTAGAATCTCTTTGTCATTTACTTTGCTAATTTGCTGTTAATCAGCGCTCTGTGAGTATTTGGTTCATCTGTGGAGTTTAGCAGTGATATTTTATGTGTTTGGCAAAGCGAGGTGCATTGTTATGAAGAGCCAGATGTCCTCTGTGTCTTGCTGGCCCAGCTGTGACCCACACTGGGTGCTGTAGGGTACAGCTGGGAACCAAGGCAGCAGCCAGGACAGGCAGAAAACAGCCTCTGCTTGGGGACTGGGATCTTTTCCCCATCAGCATCTGTCTTTCAGCAGCTGAAACTCACCCGTCACAGACCTTTTTCTCCAGGAGTGTATTTATCCACCAAGCTTGACAGGACTTTTTTGTCCATCCAGGCTGATCTGAGGTTTTTCAAGAAGATAAGAGCTCCATAAATTTTGGGTTATCATATCGAGAAATACAAGGCAGGCACTTCATTTCTCAAAGTTTGGGTTAGGACAGGGTGATATCAGTGGGGAGTTGTGAAAGATCATCACTTTTTGGAAAAGAAAGATGCTCCTGTATTTTGCATAGAGACACTGAGGGGGAAAACAGATGAAGGAACTTCTTGGCTTCTCTGGGCACTAGCAACAATAAAGGACTCTGTAGATGACCAGACATATTTGCAGCACTGAAGCCCTGTTTGTGTGCCCTGAGCCTCGCTTCAGGTTGTGTGCAACTTGCGGTAAAGGAATTGCCTTACCAAGGGATAAATATGGTCTGTTGGCAACCTCTCTAGGTACTCTCTGTCAGTAAAGGGTTCAAGGCACCTCCATGCTCCATTATCCTTCTTTCTGCTTTGCTCTCCTTCTCCACACTCTGGCATTTGCAGCTGCTACCATGCAACTGCTTTGTTGGTGGGATAGTCACAAAGTGGAACTACCCTGAAGTGATGGCAGAGGGATGGCCAACAGGCTTAACACTTTGTCTTGGACCTCAGAACACTTCTTGTTTTCTCTGTTTCTGTAGAAAAAATGCCAAGTCAGGAATGGTGTTCTAACTTTCTCTGGATTAAAGATGGTTCTTAAAAAGTCAGAAAACCAAAATCCTGGCTTAAATCAGGTTTGATATTTGTTTTTCAGCGTTTGTTCTCTTTTTCTACATGTTTAAATCCAGACGTTTACTGGTTTGAACTGAAATCACACCTTTCCTTTGCTACCTTTCTTGACTGATTACATCAACATCACAGCCACAGAAGACACACTGTCCCCTGGAGGTAGGCACTGGACCTGACTGGTGTTGTCCTCCTTATCATGCCCTGAAGCCCTGGAGCTGCAATTTCTTCTGGTTACATGCCAGAGGCAAGTGCATGTGTCATCCACCATGCTGCTCTGATCTGGGGGTTGTTGCCAGGGCTCAGCAGAAAGAGTTCCAGCTGAAGGAGCAGTTACTGAAACCTACTGGGGACAGAATTAAAATGAGAAAATCACCTGGTGTCTTCAATACTGTGTGATTGCAGGGATGTGTAAAGAGGAAGGATCCTTAATTAAAAGCTTTCAGAAGTCTTAATGAAATCAGGTGTCTAATCCGGGAGGTAGAGCTGCTTTTGACTAGATAAAGCATATTGGCCTCACATGAAGAGAAGGAACTGAGTTGAAAATCAGCTCTGGTTTCACAACGAATGAAAGTCTCCAGAGATGGAAAGGGGTTTGAATAATAACAACACTCAAAGTTAGCCATAGCTTTTTGGTAGTGCAGTTGTATTATTAAAGCACAATTTGGATTATATTGCCTCTATTAAGGCAAGGTCCAGATGCAAGAGTCAAAACCTGTCAATGCATGTCAGCAGGTGACGCAGGGGGTTGTCTCAAATGCACATTGTCTGCTTTGTGCAGACATGGAGGGAGGGAGGGATGGATGGATGGATGGATGGACAGACGGATGTGCCCATCAGTACACATTTCTGTTTAGCTATTGGGCAGCCCCCACATTTTCTCCTCCTTCCTTCTCCCCAAACAACCTCCATGAATCTAATTTCTGTTCTTTGACTGTTGGCAACAGTAAGTTGTAAGTGGAAAAACAAAAAAGTAATTTCTTTGTCCATGTCTCTTGATGTTCTGCTCTCTTAGGCCTTAATATGCAGTTTGGAAATTCTTCACCCTGCCTAGGTGTTCCTTCACTTGGCTGGAAGTGCATGTTCATGGAACCTGCCAAGTATTACCACAAGTCCTTCAGAGGGCAAGAGGCATAAAAGGGGAAAGGAAGCGTAACAAACTAGGAAAAAGTGCCTGTAGGAACAGAAAAAGGAGGTAGACATATCAGGAGCAGGTATAGTGCCATACTTTTAGTTCAGTTTTGTTTAAACCAGCCAGATTTTGAGTTCATGTCTTCTGAATCAGTAATGTGCAGCACACTGGAAGTAATATAACATCCATGTATCACATGGATATCTGCACCACCCAATATTGCATTCATGTTAATGGATAAAAGTGACAGTTGTCATATATAGGTGGAATGGATGCATACTGGCTTTTTTCTTTTTCTTTTTTGTTGAAGTAATTCAGAGCTTAGTTTGGAACAATCCTGTTTCTCCAGAAGTTGTGGGTGGTGGCAGAGCACAGGAGATCACAGAGAAGGAGTGACACACTATGCATCCTTCATGTCTGTATTCTACTGAGTAGCTGTGTCTAAAAGGAAACCAAAACAAAAAAGCTCCAGAGATCAGGAGCAGTGTTGACTTGTGTGCACACAAGTCCCCTGCTTCTTTCCTTCTTCTATTTGTGGATCAGAGGAACAGCCTCCCTCTTTCTCCATTTATGCCCCTATCTTGTAAGTGGTGTCTAATGGGGACACTTCATCTTCGGAAACACGGGTATCAGGAAGAGATAATACCCTGAGCTCATGTGGACAGAATTGCATTAAGGGACTGTCTTACACCTAACTGCCCTGGTGTGGTGTTATGGAGAGACAGAAAGTTTCACAAAGTTTGAAGTTTGCTCAGTTTCATGGTGGAAGAAGGAGATGGGTTCCAGAGCTTCAGCTGGGCACCTCCAAGGGCATGAAGAGCACATGGGATCTCTTCTCTGATCAAGAAAGGAGCAAAGGTTAGAAGCCAGCATCAGACATGAGCTCATATTTTTGTAGATGAAGTGGAGAGGAATAACCAAAAATCTGGGAGGAGCTGGTATTTCAACACCAGCTTCTAAAAGTAGTTTTTAATCAGAGCTAATCTGTTTAAGGAAGTAAAATGAAGAAAATACCCTTGACTTGTGGATGGAAAATTTCTGTTACCACAGATGTAACTCTCTTTTTTAATTTAGCAATTCACAAACTTTCATCCCCACCCCTCACCCCCAACAAAGTCCATGGATCAAAGGAGTAGAAAGTTGTAGCTCAGTCTCACTGCCACTGAGGCTTTGAAATAGCGAGTGAGCTGCCAGGATGTTGCAGAGCACAATCACAGCAAAAAGCAGTAATGATATTAACAGATCCTTTCTATCTAGGTTTCAAGGTAAGTGTTTTCCAGGGTTTATCTAGGATGGCACTGGGCACCAGCCTGTTTTGACCTGTTCCTTCATTCATCTCCTAAGAAATTCCTCAGAAACTATCTTGGCTCCTGAGTAAAGGGGAGTTTGTGTAATGAGAACCTTAAAGGGGAATGATGATATTTCTCCCACATAAATGCGTCATTGTGATAAGGAGGTGCAGTGGGTTTTAGTTAATCATTAACTTATGAAAACAAATTATTATTGGAATGAAGAAAACAGGCTTGGTGGTTGGTTGGTTGGTTTGTTTGTGGGGGGTTTTTGCTGGTTTTGTATCTCCCCCATCTCTCCCTCAAAGTCTTAAGTTCATATGGAGTTAAAGGTGTCTGTGTGTCTTGGTAAAAGGTTATTGCTTCTGGAACTAAGTATCAGTACAATTTTATGTGTAGGCAGTACCTGTGATTACTGTTTCAGATGGCTGAGATGTTGCCATCTCTGACTCTCTAAACTGAAGTTAATCTATAGGACTCTAAACAGACCTGAAGGCACAACACATTATCTGGGACACAACAGTCAATTTAACAGAATCACAGGGGCGATTACTTGTGTTGCAATGAGTACCAGGCTTTGTAAATAGATTATGTGTGTAATTTTAGCTCTGACTCTTGAGATTTAATGCTCATGTGCTTTCTTGCCAGCCTCCCCTCAAAATTCCTTACTGATATATGTTGGTAGCAAATTGTAGGTTGGCGTACATAAATTACGCCTAGAAAATTTCTGCAACCCTCACAGTCTCTGGGATAGCAAAACCAAATCCAGTAGTTTCCAGTTCACCTACCTGAATTATGGAAGACTGAGTTGCCTACCAGATGTCTGAGACTGAGACACTTTCGTGAAGAGAGCGTAATGTAGCATGATCCTTAGGTATGGAGTTACCAAGAAGCTCTTGAAGGTTTTACCAGCAGTGTTGGTGACTTCTGACTGCCAGACATCCCTTTTCCCATCAGTAACCTGGGTCTTGTGCCTTCCAGTACTTGTAAGGGTCAACGCTTCCCTAGTGTGTTTGACTTTACCAGCTGACATACAGGGCATGGTTTAGGTTCTTTAGTGTAACTAGAATTACCCTTCCAACCGTGAACTGGCATAGGGGAGATTTAATAAACCATTGCAAATAGCCCCTTCCTTCAGTTCTGCTCATTCTCTGTTACAGGCTCAAGGCAAACCAGATGAACAAGTTACCGCATGGTTTTGGCATTTTGCTGGAAGAGTTGAATATACAGGGGTTTTTATTGTAGTCTAGATTTCTTGCTGTTTAAAAATATGTGATATAAAGGCAGGGAGCTTAGAAAATATTTTGCAGATACTTATAAGAGGGAGCATTGCTCTTGAGAGTATCTCTATCCTGCTCTCCCAAACAGTTATCTACATCAAGAAAACAAAAGCTCAGATAAACCTTCATATGGCCCAATGAATTGAATCCCAGTTTGTTGATGGCTCTTTCTCAAATGATGTGTTGTTTTGCTTGTCTCTGTCCTAAAATGTGAAGGTCAAGACACTGTATCTTTAGGATGTTGACAGAAATCAGTGTGGCTCCACATTATTCAATTAGGATGAAGTGCACTGTGGAGTATTAACAACATATTCCTTGTATTTTGGCAAGCAGTATGCAGTAATGTTTGCATTCAGAATTTTCTTAAGATCTGATGAGTTCCACTTTGTGCCATGTATGATGGAACTGGATTATCCAGTCAAAATCGTAGAAGTTCTCTGAAGTCTCTTAGGCCTGAAAGTGAACCTCAGATTTTGCCAAGCAGATTTTAGTCCATCACAGCCTTTACAGCTGTGTTACCAACAAGCCCCATTCATGATATGTGGGAGTCATGCTGGTTCTGTGGCATAGTGGCCTCATTTGAAGATGATTGCAAAACTCATAGATTTCAATGACAGCAGGAGGGGCTGTTTAAGGAGATTATGTAAACTCTTCCTCTGCTGTTGGTCCATGACCTTTGTAGTTCTCCATCATCCAAAATCTCCATCGTAAAAATTATTCAGAACGCAACTTTGCCCAGTCTTTTCAGAAGTCATTTATATACTGTCTGTGAATTTGTTTTACTACTCTTTTAGCTGGCTGATACTATTGACATCCACAATCTCCTGCGGGAGCAAGTCACAGAAGCTCCCTACCTTCTGTGTAAGGAACAATCTTTCAGCTTTTTAAAGCTGGTTTCCAGGCAGATTCCTTGAATGTCATCTAGTTCCTGCAGTATGGGATTTGATGAACAACAGTTTGGCAGTCAGCATGGCCACCAACTGTCAAATTATGCCATGATATTGATATTGCACTGTATGGTATCCCCCAGCTTCTCCCTTTGCAAGCTGAAGAGTCCCAGTCTCTTACAATCTCTACTTGGGCAATTGCACTGTCCCCTTAATCAATTTAGTTACCCTTCTTCATACCTTCTTTAATTTCAATATGTTCTTCTTGAGATGCAGAGACCCAAGCCACACACCATTTTCAGGATATAGGCGGACAACTTCCTATGTGGTGATGAAATGTTCCTTTCTGTCATGTTCATGTTGCCCTGCCTGATGATGCCCAACATGTTGTTTTCCTTCTTTCTGATCCTGTATGATGAGTTGGAACCTGAGAGCTGTTAATGATCACCCCAAGATCTCTTTTCTCAGTTGTAACTGCCTTTTTCAAACTTCCCGTTGTGTAGGCACAGGCAAGTTATTTTTCTTTAGGTTTATTTCCTCGGCTTCCTTGACACCAAATCTGACCTGCCATCCTTCTGCCTGCTCAGCTCTCCTGAGCTGATAAAGTTCAGAATGGCATGTGGACCAGAGACTGTAAACAGGAGAAGCTGCTGAGGAAGTGTGTAGATAAAGGAATTGCAAAATGTTAGCTGACAAACATGCCAGTTGTGTCTGTGCATCAGCTGTGCTTGAGAAACAAGTGGCCTGTAAAGCACACCAGCCCTGATGGCTGGGTACCGCACCTGGGTTTGTCACAGAGGTCAAGCACAAATAACCCTGGCCAGCAGACTAGGAGAGCTGGGATCCAGAGCTAAGACGTACATGAGGTCCCAAGCCACATCTAGCTGCCAGCCATAAGATTAACTGGCTTCATAATGCACCTTCTGGAAATTAAAATGATTTTTAAAATAATTGACCTAAATGCACTTGCAGTAAATCTGCAAATCTACCTGCTTCTTAAGCCTGGGCTGTTATGGCTGCACCATTAATTTCAGAGCTAGCAGTAAACTAATGAGGTAAATTACCCAGTTGGTCTCATGTGACTGCAGGGACCACCCTGACACAGCAGCCAGCTTTCTTACTTTCCCTAGTGTCTATACAATAGCAGAGCTGAAAGTCTGGCTTTGCTATCTCTGCATTGCACACGGTCTGCAGTGTGATGCTGTGTGTATTAATGTGTCCTCAGAAAGCTGGTCGTGATTGGGATAAATCAAACAAAATCTAGCTATTGCAAATATGTTAGAAAACATCTATTGTTTAAAGAAAAAGTGGTTTTTTGTTATTGTGGGCCAATATTGATGATTTGTAGACGTACATGCTGTCTGTATGTATTCTACTGCCAGGTGCTACAATGTGCTAGTGTATGAGATTCCCTTTAAGTTGTGTCTTAATAAATAGCAGGTGATTAGGCAAGATGTGTGATATGTAAAGAAGAATCAAGCTTTTGTTTGCAGTTGCTGTAATGCTGAGAATCGCAGGCTTGGCTGTGATTAGAAGAACATACAGACCAAAATGAGATTTGCACTGCCAAAACTTAAAACCAGTATCTCGGCAAATAAAGAGCTCATTTCTTTAAAGGTGTGTTGAAATCCCCAGCCACAAACTCCCTTTCTAATGAAGCTTTAGAGGGTATCCTAGGAACCACAGGGCGGTGAGTCTGACTCCCAGCAGCAGCAAGATGATAGAGCTGATAGTAAGGCATACGAGCTCTGGGCAGGTAGATATAAACACAGCCTGTGGGAAGCAGCACAGCTATTTTAAAGAGCAACCCTACCAGTGTAACTTCCTGGGTCATACCATAACCTCCTAGTGGTGGTGTCACTAAGTGTGTAGATAAGTAAGGCCCTGGAGGGGTTGTACATGGATTTTCAAACAGCATTTGGCAAGGGTTCACACCAGAGGTTAGTAAAAAACTAAGTTGCTGTGGGACTGGAGGAAAGACTTGTTAATTTTTTTAATAGACAGAAAGCCGTTTGGAGGATGAGATGTTCTCCATTCAAATTTCAGATGCTTTGGAAATGAAGTAGAGTCTAGTCCAAGGCCCCAGTGAAAATTCATATTTTATCTTCCCTGTGAGACAAAATGCTTAATGTTGTGTGGAACAGGCTTCTGGGTGAACAACCACTGTGTTCAACATCATCAATGATGAATCTGTGGCCTGTTCATTCCAGAACTTTAAGGGCATATGTAGTCAGAAGGAAATTGATGGCCTGTGGACATGCAGAAGCCAAGCACATTAAATGAATGGGTTTCGGCTGTTGGCCCCTCACAGCTGATGCTGATCATGCTGCCGAGCCCATCTGTGAAACAGAGGGATGAGACACTGCAACTGAGCTATCAGCTAAAAAGATGTAAGGAGAACACAATTTCCTTTCTTTTATTTCTCCTTCCCCTATATCCTAAAAGAAGCCCCTGCCTGGCCATTATTCAGACTCTCATTCCTCCAAATAGCATTCATAAAAATATTTCTGAGATAGGAAAAGGTGTGTATGAAACTTAAGCCCTGAGGAAAGATGTTACGTGCAAGCGGAAATTACTTTTAGCATTGGAAATGTTTGTTCAGCCTTAATGGTATTCACCGATCCCACGAAACAAAGCAGGGAGAAAGAGCAAAGCTGAGCGAATCCAATGTAAGTTTTGCCTATAGGGTTTTTACCCCCTCTTTCAGTCAGAGTTGAATTTGATCCATTTTCTTTTATTTGCTGTAGAATAACAATGATCTTCTGCTCCCCCAACAGTAAACATTGCAGCCTGTGAACATCAGGGTTCAGCAAGCAAACTTTGAAAAATCCCTTTGCAGGGTAAATGTCAGGCTGTTGTTCAATTAATTATTTTTAAAAGTGAATTCACATGCAGCGGTGACCTTTAGCTGTGCTCCACACACACCGCTGCTTTTCATGATCTCATTTGGTGTTTCATGTCTTGGGCTAATATGAGGGACTGGTGCTCTGCATAGCAGCAGAAGAGATGCCTGCAGTGCAGGGGTGGGGGGAGAGATGCTTCGTTCATCCTGTTGGTTTGGGGGGTGGGGAAGCAGATCAGTGAGAGCCCCAAACTTCAGAGGAGAATCTACCCTCCCTCGCCAGACATGCTGGAACCACCTTGGTCTTAGTCAGAGCCACCTGGGCTTGGGGAGGGGGTGAAATGTCTGATCCCACCTGGTATCTTGCCCCCTTCTCACTGGTGGTTTCTTCTGTCACCAGCAAACGGTTCACAGCTGCAGCTGGTACGCTGAAAGAGACAAAAAACTGATGGGGTCTGGAGTCCTGTAAATGAGACTCAGCTGTCTTGACCTCTCCATCTGCCATGGTTTGTTGTCTCACCTGGTGTCACTTCAACATTCAAATGAGAAAATAACAATTCCTCTTCACAGGTGGACTGAGAATGGCTTTCTTGACAGGAGGCATACATGTGCATCCCAAGGGAGCAAGCAACCAGCTGGGAGTGAGTGCTTCGGTTTTGTGAGGTCTCTCACAAAGGTCTGGGTTTGCCAGTCCTGAGAAAACGTACCCAGAAGCAATAAGAACATCCACCTGAAAAAAATCTGCTTGAACGAAATTAATGAGAAACACCAGTGATGGGGTCTAAAGTAATTCCAGAGAGGTTTAGGGCTCTTGCTTGCTCTGCAAGAAAATAATCAATCATCCTCACCTTGCACTACAGCTGGTCTCCTGAATGCAGAAGCTTAAAGAAAATCACACCTCATTGGAAGTGGAAAAGTAATTTCTTTTCTTTTAACTCCTGAAGCTGCTTCAGCAGGTGACATCGTTAAAAACATTTTGATATCCTCTCATAGATGCATGGATGATCACCAACCATCGTGAGAAATAGAGAGAATGATGGCAGGAACCCGGAGTGCCCTGTTACAGAGGTGAGGAAGTGCTGGAGCCCCAAACTGCTGCCGTGCACTGACTGGAGACCCAGCAGGCTTGTGTTTATTGAAGTCTATTTGAGCTTTACCCAGCTGGCACCCTTACTTGGCTGTTCAAATTTCCCAGGTACTACTAGCTTCATATTTTGGTTCTCTTTTGCTATGAGGCAGAGATTTTTTTTTTGTCTAGGTACCACACTTCAGCAAATAGTGTTTAATGCTATGGAAACCCTCTACCTTTTGTTTTCTGAAGCATTATTATATTTTCTAAGACAAGCTCAAATGTGAGGTTTTATATCAAACAATTTCTGTTTGTCTTTCCTGCTTTGCTCTCCATCATTCTCATGCTCTACATTGTTTATATTAGGGACACAGAACCTAGTACTTACTGTGCAAGCAAAAAACAGAGGAAGCACATCCATATGCCCTGTGATCATATTTAGCCTTAGTGCTCAGCTGTTCCTTGCTTGTGGCACGTATATTCCAATACTCCTTGCTCCACTTAAAAAACTCCAACCAAAATAATGTAAATACTCAAAAATGTGATTACCCTATTTCTTGCCATTTGCACTGAAGAGAGAAAGGAAAACCGAATGCCAGTGGAAAAAAAAGCACAACTTACAGAAGGAGAAGAGATGGAAATGGTCTTTCCATTGATGATGAGCTGGACATTGTATGTATGCATGTTTATATTCCAGATACAGTAACGCTATTTGTGATTTTTGAAGGACCCTCAGTATAGAATCATTCAGTGTTCATTTGTAATTTATTCTCTTTTAAGACTGGGACAATTTGATTCAGATTCAGACCTATTATTATGTTTAATGACATGCTAAAAAGGCAATTTTTTCATTTATATTAGACTTGTGCCTAAATTTGTGTGTGATGGCTCAGGACTTGGGTTTGCTGTCCTGTGAAGAGGACACCTGTATACATTAGGGGCACAATCATAATTTTGGCTCCCAAGTTAGGTTCTCTTTACTAAAACCACTTCTGGTTTTATGGCAGGTGAATGTCATGGAGGTACCAGAGGGCAGCTGGGGGTGGATGGGAGCTAAGCGCCTCAAAGCAGACGTCTGTGAGAAATCTTCCACCTCGTGCGCGCAGTCCTTTCTGACTTACTGAGTCTGATGACAGCGTCCACTCTTCCACTGCTTTTGTGGTCATGCAATATCCTCAAGGGGTCAAAGTAACTCTTTTATCAGCTATTAAGGATGATAGTGGAAAAGGTTTGTGACCAATACTTCCTTTGAATATTACTTAATTGAAGAGCAGAGAAGATCCTTGCAGTAAGGGATACTTAGTATGCAGAGCATCAGTGCCTGGGTCCATTTCCTTTCATTAGCCTTCCTGGAAGCACTTTCCATGACTAATGTGACCCTTTTATACAGAGTGGGGTCATGCAGTTTGTACCCCCTGGCAGTACCTGGTTTCTGAAGCAGAGCCACAGCAGCTGTTGCCAGCAGGATGGAGCGGGGCTGAGGAGGAGAGGCTGAAGGAATGGGGACTCATCTCCCCAGGAGTCTGGCAAGAGGGGGGAAAAAAAGCAGCTCACAAGTAACAACAACAAGCTGACTAGCTTAGGGAAAACGTCCAGCTTATATCCATCTTTGTGGAAACAGGGCCCATTTCTTAGAAGGTGGTACCAAGAGGAACCTAAAACATCTCAGCTTCAAAGGCAAGATCTGGCTCCCCCCATCCCATCCCTGCAGATGTGTTCCTCTGGGTGTCTGGCTGATGAAGTGTGCTAGCAAGAAAAGACAAGCTCCTATTGTCTGCCACAAATTTAACCTAGAGATCAATACAGTGCCTTGGTTTTCTGTGCTCTCAACATGACGTTCAGAATCTACATTGCCCTCAGAAGAGCATGCAGACCCTGAACTAGAGCTCCAATGCATCTTCTCCTGGTGTTTTGGTACTGCAGAGCCTCAAACACATAGTACAGCCTGAGTTTTCTCCTGAATTGGACTGGTCCTTGGTCTCCCTTCAGAAATGTCATTAAGGCAATTCATTTAAATGCAGAGAGACCATTCTCCCTTTTTGCTTGTCGAAGCTAACAGAAAAGCCTGGCTCTGCGATTAATACATAAGCTTGAAAGGCAAAGGTTTTATCTCTGGGTTACTTCTCTTTGGTGCTACAGGTGCTAGAGTGCTGCTGCTCTTCACTGAAGTCTTTCAGTCAGTGCCAGGAATGGCACTTTTCTTCAGGTCAGAACACATTTTAAAATTAAAATTCAGCCTCATTAGTTGGTCACTGGGGTTGTGCTTATGCACAAAGACTAACTACTGAGGTGGATATGGAAAAAAAGAGCCTCTGGACAGATTAAAGCTGGTTGTAGAGAAAAACCTGAATGTTTAACACAGTGATTTCCTTTTCCTGTGATGCTTTCCTTAAAAATCATCCTCAACAAAGAGGATCTGAGAATGCCCACTCAATCAGGAAGCAGGGAGTGATACAGGTCTAGGTTAACCATGCAGACTTGGAGAAGACAGACAAGAAGCCAGACATGACATCATGATAAACTGAATGTAACAAGGGTTTCCAGTGGTATTAATATTAGATGATAATGTCGGAGTGCAGCTGGTAATTAGACAGGACAGCTGCCAAGGCCAGTCATTAGTAATGTTGATCTACTCACTTGAAAACCAGAAAAAAGGTATTGCAGATGTTTCTCTGTCACTTTTGTTTTGGCTGTAATGTACACGATAGCTCATTGCAGGTAAAAAGTTCACCTTCCTGCATAACAGTCTAGGATTGTTTGAGTTGCCACAGGATGTTCTTATTTCTTACTTGTTGTGTTTGGCCCAGAACTGTAAATCACAAACACCAGGCTGTGTAATTCTGACTTTTATTACGTTAATGTATTTTAAGAGCAGGAAATCTATAAACTCTTGGCTCAGTGCAGCAGAAGCAGAGCATGGTGGGTACTCTGTGGTCAGGAATGTTCTCAGAAATATGCCTCTTGCTGCAAAGGTGACCTCAAGATAATCTTTGCTCGGCTTCTGGGCTGGGGAAGGAAGGACATCTCAACCTCTTGGCACAGGTGTGAGCTGGGAATGGGTTCTGGATGGAGGAGGAATTTGTTCCCTGAGCATAAGCAGGGAGGAAAGGAAGGTGAAAAAAAATGGTGTTAACTTCAGTGCTGAGACCAGGCTGTGGATGCAGGATTCTCATTGCACAGGGTAATTGCAATACTCTTCATTGCATAACATCAACAGCATAGCAGGGACAGCAGTGGAAGGCTCCTGATTCCCCACCCTGGTGCCTTTTCTACTGAGACCTGGCAGCAGCTTCAACTCTACCTGCAACCTCTTCAGGAGAAAAAAATAAATCCCCAAAGTGCACATATTGGCCACATGCACTGAAGTGTTTCCTCAGTCTCTTTTTAGGCATTAAGCAATTTTAAATAAACCTCACGTGTTTTGGGAAGCTCTCCTCCAGCCCCACTGAGTGTCCATGGTGTCACGGCATGCAAAAGTGGTCCGCGTGTTGTCAGAGACTGCAAGAGGTGATCTGTTTTGAGACATCTTGGGGGCTTGGAATATGTGGTGGGGGTGGGTCAGGCCTTGCTCTGGTGAGGTGGTGCCCTGCCCTGATGCCCCCCAGCCCCACAGTGTCTGTCAATCACAGCACATTGGAGGCAGCCCCAGTGTCACCTACCCCAGTCCCCAAGAGGCTGAGAGGCTGGAAATCACTCCTGGGAAGAGGGCCCAGGATGGGCCAAGGCTTTAAGAAGCCTGACCACTAGGCAAGCACGTTGTCCTTCAACCCTGCCTTCATCTTGGAGTTTTACATCGCGTCAACCCAGGAGCTGGCAGCTATGTGTCTGTTTTTCCATATCTTTCCCGTCTTTCTGTTTTTCTCTCTTCCTTCTTTTAACTCTCTCCTCACGGAACATAACATCAAATGGCTTTCAAGGGTTTCTATGTTCAATGGGCTAAGTTTATGTTGTGACAAGTGATGTTATGTTGTATTTACTCTTTTGCCAATGTTCCTTAATTTTCTATAGTTTGCCAGTAAACTTTTTTTGTGTTTTTACCTCTTGAGAATATTTGGTTGGAATTTTCTCCTTTGCTTCTACCCGGAGCAAAAAAACCTCGGTTTAGTCCCAGGTTTATGTGACTGGGGTGTAATATGTGCAGCAGAAAAATCCTTCAGACTTGTGTCTGGCTACCACCAGAGTCTGTGCTCAGCTGTTGTAATTTTGGGTGAACTCACTAATCATCATCTTCTCCCTGAGCATGTAATTTTGCACTCTGCTTTTGCAAAGCTATTTTAATGCGGGGAGAGGGAGATGAGAGAAACCAGATTGCTAAGCACTTGGTCTGCAGGGCCAGGACTGCACTATTCATTTAGGATGGCCTCTGGGCCAGACTTATATACTGCTGTGCCTGGAGAAAATAGTCTTCCCATGTGAATAGCTTAACCTGAGAGAGCCCTGTCGGTGGCGTTCAATGGGCTGTGTTATATCCGTGAAGTTGCCAGTGAGTACAAATATTTGCAGGAGACAGGTTCAACAAGCATCCATCCTTTCAAAGACCTAAAAAATGGATTGCTCCTTTATTTTATTGCTTCTGAATATCCTACCCTGCATGTATGGCTCTCCTTCAACTGTGAAAGTGTGCTGGAGAGTCTTGAACATAAGAGTCATGTTATAGCTCTTGATCCTTCTCATCCGTGAGTTCCCTGCCTGCTCAGGAATGCCTCAGGTAAGTAGTGCTGAGCTGCTGGGGCAATTATATCACTGGGATACCTTTTAACCTTTCTTTCAGCTATCATACACTGGGAGAATTACACTAAACCAGGTCATAATAGAAATGTTGTGAGATGGAAGTCGAGATAAGAGAGACGTGCTTCAGTAAAAGTGAAAGCGGAGAGGGAGTGATGCGAGGGGGAGATTTGAACCACATCTCCAGGTTCAGCCTCTGAAGAGGAGAGGCAGTGGAAGCTAATGCAGTGAAATGAGCTGTAACAAAGCCACACCAGGAGTTATTTAGCTGTTCACAAGAATTTTAGAAGAACTGTAATTGGGAAATGATGTGAATATCAAATGAAATGTCACTTGACTGGAAGCCTTGAAAAGAGGGGGAAATAAAAGAAAATGAAGAAAAAAACCTGCATTACATGTCACCCTCTTAGACACACTCTGAAAGAGTTCCCTGCTCTCCACTCAGACCTTTTGGCACGCTATTGTGTAGCACTGTGTATTTCTGTGTGGGGTGCTTCTCCTTGAAAGAAATTAAAATGATGGGAAAGCTGGCATGTCACGTTAAATAACATCACATGTTTTTCTGTTGGGGAGGAAAAAAAAGGAAGAAGTACTATGCAGAGTTCCAAGAAAATAACTACTGAGGAAATAAATGCAGCAACCAGCTCGGATCCTGTCCCTGGAAAATAGCAGCCATGCCAGCACAGGGAAACATGCTCTGTATCCTGGCAGGGTTCATAAGTAGGCTTGAATTTCTTCTGCATGCTGTTTGCTGGTGACCTGCAGACCAGCTTGTCCACATCCCTGATCTTTCCAACTGTCCATAATGATTTTCGAGTTCTAATGTTAGAAGTTTTTTTCTAAACTTTGATATGTGTGTAAAATTATCAGGATTGTTGACCATCATTTCTGCTCTTGTTTACTACTATTCACTTTTGTCCTTCTAAGTTCCCTATCTGCCATTCTTCTCTGGGAATAAGTCATCTTGAAAGCATTTTGGCCCTTTCTTCTTCCTCATCATTATCCTTCACAGGCAGAGAGCATCACTGGGTTGGGTCCTCCAGGCCCCTTGATGTTCTCCTCGGCACTCACAGAAGAATTGTCCTTCGGATGACCTGCAGCTCCTCTCTTTAATTTAATGTAAGCTTTTGTCTGCAAACACCAAGATACCACCTGCTGCACGTACAAACATAAGGACCCTGTAGGCCACTGAGCCCCCTGCATGCTTGGGGAGGGGAGGAGGACTAGGACAAGGTTTGCTTTGAGGCTTACCTGAGTGAAAAAATCCTCTTTCCTCCTGAAAGGAGATGACAGCGCTGTGGAGAAATTACCCATCACGAAGATGAGAAGAGCACTCTGATTAGACAGAATTTCTCAGTGGCCTCACTGTGCTCCTCCTAATCTCAGATCTTCTGCAACCAGGAGCTTTAAAAAGAGGTTAATATGGGTTTTGCATGCTTTTTTTACATTTTTAGTAATGTTGTTATGCATCTGTCATGATTTGATAGGATACTCTCCTGGCAAACGTTCTTAAAGGCCTGATGAAATAGATATGCTGATTTCTACCTGTAAACTGTAATGATTTTGATGGAAATTTCCCCACTTGTTTTTTAAAATAATGCTTCATGTACAGTAAGCATAAGAAAAATCCTGCCTTGAAGCATTACAGGAAAGCAGCAAAACACTAATCCGTGTTGCATTTCTTCTCACCTTCATGTCTTCACTATAGAGCTGGGAGACACTTCCCAGCTCTAAAAGGAGGGGAAAAAAGTCAATTAACTCCTTGGCTGTGAATATTAGGAAATGAGGTCTGATGGTAAGATTTTAGGGTTTCTGGCCAATAACTTCTTATTCTGTCTTTGAATGTATATTTGGGGTTTTTGAAGTTTGGTTGTGTTTTTTTGGATGCTTTTTTGTTTGGTGCTGTTTCTAGTCAGTGAACCATCATCTCTAAAGGCACCCCTCCATCAGGCTATGTTGGGGAAGAGTTAGAATAAAATATGCACGCAAGCACAGGTGCACAGAAAAGTGAGGCTCTGCTCTCAGCTGCTGGTGTTAGTTTCTGCAGCAGCCACTGTGTCTGTATAGCCTTGAGGAAAGACTGGTAGAGAGCACTTGGTTGAGCCTGAGCAGTCATTACTAGCTGCCATGTGGCTGGGTGGCTGGGCAGGGGTCCCTGCAGCCCACCATGTGCCCCTCAAGCACCGAGGGAGGGTGGAGAGGTGATGGGAGGTTATTTGGGCTGTCATCACTGTGGGCACTTTACTCCCCAAGAGAGAAGCCCAGTCAAATGGTACTGAACAACAAATTCAGGTTTAAAAGACCCAAAGCCATAATTTATTCAGGGAAGCTGGTACTGCAAAAAGAAAGCATAGGGCAGGTCAGCACTAACAGCCAGCCTCATGCAACCTCTCAGCAGAAGGTTTTGGTATTTGTGTGTTTCTCCCTGTTTTCTTTCCCATTCAGAAGGATACATGAAGAAATGAAGATGATTTGTGGCCCGTTCTTATTCCTGCTACAGAGAAAAAGTGTAGTTTTCAAGTCTGAGCAGGAGCAGGTCTTGTATCTCCCTCAGCTGTACAGCTCTGCATTGTTTTTCTCCCCTCACTTAAGGATCTCATAGAGGCAGACCTCAGGTGTACTTGTGCTTTTATCTTTGGTCTCTGTTATTAACGGGTCTAATAGCTAACATTCTTTTGGATGAGACCTTATTAATCAAAGACTGTCTGCTCTAGTAAAGGTCTAATGGTGTTTTAAAGCTCTTCTTCCAAGGAGGAAGCTTTGCCTGTGAATCATTAACCAAAGTTTCCCTAAGGCTCTCTAGTATGTTGTCAAGCACTGCCCCTTCCCCTTGCAGGGATGGCTGCTTTTTGGTGGATCTGAGATGCCAAGTGCAAAATCAAACTAAAATATCAGCTCTGTGTTTAAGTTAAACAACAGTGCTGCTGCTATTCTGAATTCGGTGACGTTCCCTGAAATAATTTCCTGGGAAAGGGCTTGGCAGACTTTACTTTCCAACTCATACAAATATGAGCTGTTCTTGCTGCTTTGGAGTGACTGAATGGAGGAGGTTTGCACACTGTGGTGTGCTTTTGATTTCCTTTTTTACTTTATTCCTGCATTTTTTTCCCCATTAAAAAAAAACATTATAAAATGCTACAAATTCACTTGAAAAGCACTGTGGGTTTTTTTTTTCTCTGTTATGCTATACAAAGTTATACCATCAAATATTACCCTTCTGTGGGACTCTTTTTTAGCTGGCTGCGTGGCAACACAATTGAGGGCTTGGCAAATACCAGCAAGTAACTCTTGATGTTACCGCAATGTTCTGAAAAGCTTGTATCAGGATAAAGTGGTTTTCAGCTACGTTTAACTGCAATGCAAAGTGAAAAAGAAAAATTGGAGTATGACCAAACAGTTCCTGGTGGTTTTGTTCTTGTGCAGCGTATGTGCTGGGGGCAGAAACTGTTCAGTTTTCAGTGCTACTGTAATGGCTCCCTCTAGTAATGCATTGGATGTTATTACAAATTGAACGGCAGCACTTGCACTTGTGAATTGAAGCTTTGCACAGCCCTGGTAGCAAATTCAGCTACTTCATATTCTTGTTGAAAAGCCTGATGTGGTGGTGAGGGAGCCCAGGTCAGCAGATTCCACCAAGGAGGGCAAAAGAAGCCTCTTTTTGGGGAAAGCAGGGGGGGTGGTTTGGGCTCTGGGCTGGCAGCAAGGGACTGATGGTGAATGCAGCAGGCTTTTGGCATCTGGGTGGCTTCACTCAGCTGGTATCTTGGAGAAGGAAACCTGAAAATAGGGAGTGGGGGTTGTATCTTAGCAGTTTGTTTCCTATCCTCTTCCTCTGCCATGGGGCCCTTAGAAGGAGAGAAATGGGCCTGTACTTATCTTATGGTGACTCCTCCTGCCCCCTGCTCTGTCTGGCAATCTGAAAAGCTGCCACCTCCCAGACCGGTGCAGCTGGACACCACTCGGCATTACACTGGGCATCTTGCTGTAGGAGACAAAGACCTGCCTTTGAATGTCCATAGAAAGACACTGAAAATAGCTGGAAGCATCCCAGGACAAACAGATGAAATGAATGTGCAGACATGGGGGAAATATTATAAGAGGATTGACTGTATTTATCCAAGGTATGAAAAGCACTATTATTCCCAAACAAAGAGGTAACCTGAGGATGCTGCAGCTGACAAGGAGGAGCAAATCGAATGGGTTCTCCTCTTTTTTATGCCATGACAAAATGTGCCAGGGGCTTTGTGAGCAAATAGAAGGTAGGGCCCTGAGGCGAACAGCTAACAGTTTAAGGCTAGACCAAACAGTGTGTGTTTGCAGGTAGCAGTCTGCAGGTTAGGGAAAGGGGAGAGGAGATTAGAGAGGAGATAATCTGCACTCCCTAAGGGATAGCACACAGGCTAGCCAGATCAGATGGTTCGGCTATGACAATAAATCCCTTTTCTGTCTATCTGGATTACTGTGTGTGGTTTTGGGATGGGTACTGCCTTTGCTGCTGGAGCAGCCTGACCCTCGAACACCCCTGCTTACCATGTGCTTGGAGGTGGGGCCGCTCTGTGTGCTTCTCTCAGCCTCCTGATGAGAAAATACTGTAGACTCTGACCCTGAGGGAGCCTGGAGCAGTGCAGAAAACTTTAAGGTCTCAGCCCTGAATCTCTGATCTAGAAATGCTTCCTATCACCTTATTTTTGGAATACCATTTGCATGTTTTTAAAATTTCTTTTGACTGCAATGTTTGATCTTGTATCTGAGACCAATCTTGTGGTTTTGCTAGGGTCTCAAGTCACCCTTGAAGCTGGGTCATTCAGGCAGATCACAGGTAGAACAACATTGCCTGTGTTCAGCTAACCTGGTATAATGATACAACCTCTAACCTGTAATGCACGTTCAATATCCTGCAGCCCAGAGATTTTTATGCTGGTACAGTTAAATCAATAAACTTGGTAAGTTAGGCTGGTACAGATATTTTTAATGGCACTCCCTACAGACAGCCTCACAGTTCCAATGTCTAATCAGAACTACAAACTATTCAGAGGAGTTTTCTTTGCAAATAGGGTTATGAGCAATCAATAGCTCAGTGTATGTGTGTGTGCACACAAATACTCATTTAGTAATTCTGGCCTGTGAACGCTTTCATTAACCTGACTGCCTGATGTTACCCCAGCCTCCCTCCCCTCTTCACAGACAGGAAAAAGGAATGCATTCATTGATTACACTGCTTTAATTTATTTTCCTAGTTCTAATCTCTGCACAAGATAAGACTGCTAAGAATTGTCAAATTGCATGCTTTGGAGAATTGAAAAGGCCATTTCCTCTCTATTTCCTACCTTATATGATAATGCAAAATCCTCCTGTTTTCCTCTCTACGCAAAACATCGGTTAATGGATATAGCTTTTAGTGTCACTGTTCTGTGCTAGTACATCCCATCATTTGTGCACAGAGAAATTAAATAAAAACTTAATACCAGTGGAACACAACTGAACTTTGAGTAAACAAACAGAATTAACTACCTACTAGCCCTTCTCTTTGGAAAGGCTGGTCCTTATTTAATAAAAACAGAATGGTCTGGTTTGATGTATGTCATTTTGATGTTGAAGATTTATTTAATCAAGTGGTTTTAATTCTGTCTCCTGTGAGTTATTGCTGTATTCCTCCTCCCACACCCCTTAGTCCAGTGTTGCCTCTCAATGACAGATTACTCTCTGCTTGATGTGACTGTTGCTTACTCATGAGAGTAGGAAAACCTGTACAGCGAAACTGCCCTTCAGTGGGTGTTGGAGGTGGTCTTTGTTATCAGTCCTACAGGAACAGTGGGTGAAGCAGCTGCTGGCTTTCATGTGGACCGGGTTCTGGTTTTATTTCAGCAGTGGGAAAGGGAGACAACACTGTCAGTGCTGCAGGTGCAGAGCTGTAGGCGAGTGTAGATCTAATAACTTGCTGGGCTTCTGTGCTGGAGCATGGCAGGATGCCCTCTCCAGGAATAACAGCACTGACAGGCCAGCTGAAGGCTTACACTGCAAAGGATAAATTACAAGGAAAGAGACAAGTTGCAAGAGGGAAAGAGAAATGTGAGCAAAGAGGAGATGAAGTGATGGGAATGTGCAGGCAGAGAGAGGAAGAGGCAGCAGCTAAGGCAGCAAGTAGGGAAGAAGAGTAACCTTTCATGACCTCAATACTCCCAACAACATGGAGTACCCTGGGGCCCCAACCTCGGCATTCACATATCTCCAGGCATCTGGAGATGAAGGTGTGGAGGCAGCGTTGTGCCGTGTCCTTCTAGGAGGATGATTTGGCATTCATTTCACCGTGGGCAGCATTTGGGTGTGGCTGCAGAGCTTCCCCCTTCCTCCCTGCCGGCACCATGTAACAGCTACAAATTGTCCATGAGGGCGCTGATGTTTTGCCTCGGCTTATTCTTGCAAAAACCTTTTCCTGACTTGGCCATGAATAGGCCCTGCTCCTAACCTTCCCTGATGCTGGGGTTTTCCTAAAGCCCAAGGGGTCCTAGTCCGGGTCAGGGGGAAAGGGAGGGGGACTTAGTGCATGGTGGGGTCATAACAGTGTCCCCCAACTTGCTCTTCTGTCTCTTGTCGTAGGTGCCTCTCTCACCATTCCCCTTGTTTTTTTCTCACATGGATCTGAAATGCAGTTGTGTTTCCTCTCTGGAAATGATGAGGGCTGGCTGTTTCTGAAGTGGTGGAACAGTGCTGCACATTGTGCTGGTGGGACCTGGGAGCCTTTCATCAGGTTGGGTTCATCTGGAGAGTTAATGGGATGTCCTGCTTAACCTTACACTCCAGGGGAAAAGACTTTCTGCGCTGAACTGATGAGGAAAATGGCAAGGAAGCTGAAATACTCACAGGACCTTTTGCCTTATCCCCCAGGTCATGACCTGCACAGGGCGCAGACAAGTAGTGAGGCTTCATTCCTTGTTGACTTTGGTGCTCAGATAAGAGTACATGCATGTAGACAGGTGCTACACTCTGTGATTTGGGAGATTTATTTGTCAAAACTGTCCTGGGTATTTCTCATCAACTCTAAAGTCACATTAACAGCCCTAAAGTTATTTGTGGGTTTTGGGGTTTTTTCCTAAGTTGGGGTAAGATAAAAATCAAAGCAGAAATAATGTCTCCCTGCCAACACTTGCTGTGGTCAGCCCAGGTGCATGATTTTTGAATGTACTGATGGCTATGGTATGTGACAACCTCTTGTATCCTCAGAATGGCTGCATGCTCTGGGGAAACACAGCTTCCTCCTGAAGGCCATCAGAAAGGAAAGGGGAAAGAGAGGGGAGTGTTGCAAACACCATTTACATATCTGGAAGATGAGATCATCCTCTTCTGTGCAAATGGGAATCGAGAGGATACATGAAAAATAATAAATTCAATTAGTCTTTTCTGAAAGGTAAAGAAAGCGCTGCTTTCCCCTGGTAATGGCCTTAGAGGAGGAGGAAGCTGCATTGCTAATGTGCTGCAAGTGTGTAAACATCTCTCTGGTTTGTAAACGTTATTTCTTTCTTTAAAGCAAAACCTGCAAAATTCCCATGTTTCTGAGTTTCTAGCCTCCTGCCCAAGGTGTGTGACCTCTGCTCATCAGTTTCCACCATCAGCTGAATGATAGATATCCCCTACATTTGGGAACATGCACCACCCGCCACCAGCTAGACGCTACCCTAAGGAAGGAAATTGTTTAGTCTATGGAAGTAGCTCCGCTATTTCCCTCTAATTGCAGCAACTCTATATTGGACAGATGGCCAGCTCTCTGCATCATGTCAGGGAAGTTCTTCTTAGTTGTCTGTGCACCAAACTTTATTACAGCACTTTCAGACACATTTATTTTAAGTTAACTTCGACTACTCTGGTGCTGCGTTAGAATAGGACACATCTTCCCAGCAGCACCTCCTTCTTACTCACCCTGTCTGTAAAATCCTTCCTGCTGCTCCTCAAGCAGACTTTGCTTGATGTTTTACTCCCATCTAGTGCTTTTTATTAAAACTGCTGGTGCTGTGTTTCTGACATGGGACTAGTCTCAGCTGATCAAACATCACTTTATATCTAACCTAGGTGATTACCAAATTTCTTTCCATCTGGCTATGACAATTTGCAGCTCTTTGATCCTCCCTGGTGTAGTAGAGGTGCAGGAAGGCGGGAGATCTCTGCAGACTTGTGCTTCTGTAAAAGTCTTTTGTGTCTTTCATGTACAAGACACTTCTTTCATTACTGTTTTCTTGTCAGAGGAATCTTGACACTTATGTTTGCTTGAAGCAGATTTCTTAAATACATTCTTGTTGATATTGATGGGAATGGGAAAGCTGCTATATGAAATATGAGTGGTATCCTTCAGTGGTCCATATTGGGACCAGTGTTATTTAATATCTTCATTAATGACACAGAGAGAACAAGTGCACTCTCAGCAAATTGGCAGACCCCACCAAGCTGAGTGGTGCAGTTGTCACATCTGAGGGATGGGATGGCATCCAGAGGGACGTAGACAGGCACAAGAAGTGGGCGCATGGGAATCACGGGAGGTTTAACAAGACCAAGTTCAAGGTGCTGTACCTGGGTCAGGGCAACCCCTGGTACTGGCACAGTCTAGGGGATGAACAGATTGAGAGCAGCCCTGCCGAGAAGGACTTGGTGTGCTGGTGGAGGAGAGGCTGGACATGAGCTGGCAAAGTGTGTTTGCAGTCCAGAAAGCCAAATGTGTCCTGGGCTGCATCAAAACCAGCATGGCCAGCAGGGTGAGAGAGGTGACAGATATCCCACATGCCTGCACTACTACGGGCAGGGGGAGAGCCATGGGCTGCTGGGCCCAGGGGAAGCTGGTCTGTCTGTGCATTCAATGTGGGACTTACATAAATAAAAACCCCTGAACTCTTCCAGGGAGTAGCTGATGACCAAAGATGGGTCACCCTCTTCATCTCAGTGCATCAGGGTTTTCTGTTGGTAGCACACTGTGCCAACAATGGTAGAGCACATATGTGGGAGGGAGGTGGGCATCCAGGGCGGTGAGGTGCTGGCTGGCATGATCCCAGCTGTGTGTTATTTGTGTGCTATTTGGTCCTTACTGTAACTGTGGTTTGTTCTTGGTACAATGGTTAGCGCGTTAATTGAAAGAACATTAGAGGAGGTGATCATGTGGTGGGGAAACTGGCAATAAGGCCAGACTCCTCAGGTGGAGGGTGCTGTGTTTTGAAGCAAAGCAGCTTCCTGTGGGTTAGTGCTGACCTGGCAGGGATCCTGCACAAATCCCATCTTGGCTGTGCTGCCCAAGTAGTGACATCTTTCCAGCCTGGATCCCTCTCTACTCTGTTCTCTCCCACTGTTGTCTTCCCCATCAGTGTTTCATGGAGCAGGCTGAACATGGACTAACCTGGTGTCTCCACATTTCTCTGACACCTCCACTCGTGGCTGCTGCTAAATCTGCTGGTATCCTTGTTGCTGAGCTTTCAGTCGTGCTGAAAATAAATGGTTTCTCATTTTGCTTTGCTGAACTTTACTGAGATGTTTTGCTTTTCCTACCAAGTTTCTACAGTCTGCTGCTCACTCTCTGTCCCTTGTGCTGCTTACACCACTAGTTGTTCCAGCTTGGATTGATCCAACCTCTGTATTTTTTGCTTAGCTGGCATCTGGTTTTGCTCTGTTCCCCTCTGGTACCCTCAAAGACCCCTTCTGCTACCAAAACCTCAAGCTCACTTCCACCTCTGGGTGCTGCCACTGAACTGACCCTAAATTTCCTCCTTGTCTTTCTTTTCCTGCTTCTTCTTGAGTAAAGACCATTTTCCTAAATGCTCCATTTTTTTCCTTCTCCACATTCCTGTTTCATTTGTCTTCTAGCAGGATGCACCCTGCTCTGTTTTTATTCCCCCATTCTCCCAATGAATATCTAGACAAAGCTGTTTTGTTCTCTATGTAGTATGATGTGGTCTGCTCTCTTCTTCTTTTACCCTTCCTTCCCTCTCTTCGTGGTCAGTTAAACAACATCAATGAAACTTCAACTCTATCCCATCTAGGAGCAGAGACCATATTGCTTAAAGCTATAAAGCTCTGTGTTTACTTAGCATAGCAAAGATAATTTTTGCAAGTAGGTGATGAGGCTGCAGAATAAGAGTTCTTCCAACAGCAGAAAATGCACAAAGGCAGGAAAAATACTAAGGAATGTTTATAGGCAGATAAATATCAAATACAATGCACTGGTTAATATTCCAGTGGGATGGACTTTGATAAACTGGCATGCCATTCTGCAGGTTTTATTTTTAACAGATGGGAGAGAAAAACAACATTTGGTCTAGAGCCTCTCTCTGTCTGAGTGAGGTTTTGCTCATTTTGGGGGCTGCAGCTATTCTAAACATGGCAACTTGATTTAATTAGCTCACTAGGATCCTGCTTTGTCAGTGGTTTTTGTTATTGTTGCTTTGTTGATTTTTTTCTTGTTGATTTTTGGTTTTTTTGCCTAAATGCACTCTCGCAAAACTGACAGTACCCAGAGCTCCCAGACTTCTCTGGCCAAGTTTCTGTCTGCAATATGCAAACAGAATAGCTGACGAATTAATAGACATGCTAGAAAACTCTCTCTTCCCTTTTTTAGGGAAAATTGAATATCTATTGATTCATCGTTTCTACCAGATGGGGAGCACAGCAGTAATTCCTTTGTGTTTTTGAAAGCAGTATCTTTCACAGAGTTTGCTTCGGTTGACAAGTTATTTTCCCTCTGATTTGAATCTGTCTTTAATGTGTTCTGTTGGGGTACTGACTACAGGAACAGACAAGCTCTGATTATGGCTTTGCATGGCTGCCAAGGTCCTGCAATGAGCAGGGAGACTGATTTAGTCTGTTCCCCTTGAAAGCTCAAGACTTCCTAAGGATGGAATAAAAAGCAGGAGGTCCATTAAGCAGAGAAGCGGCTTGTGATGCCTAGGAGAGATGCACAGGCAGTCAGGCTAGACAACAATGCTATGTCCTTCGTGCATATTTAAGTGTGGCACCATAAAAGGGCTCATGCCAAGTCCATCTGAAATGTTTGAGGACGGCCTTACTGAAAGAAGTCTGTTGTCTTAAATATGAGTTCCAGTTACAGCACAAATCCAGCATTATGAGTCTTCTTTTTCAAGCATTTTGTGCTGATCTAAGCTTGTGGGGGAGAAGAGAGGGGAAATAACCTAGGCTTACTAATTTTGTATTACATCAATGATGCAATATCAAGTTGCAGTATCAGCATCTCCCCAGCTACGCCATGTAGATACCCACATAGAATGTTGAACCAAATGAATGGTTTTGGGAACCCGTCCAGCCAGTTGTCCCAAGCCTTGTGAGATACATGTCCCTGAGTGTCTGTCCTTTCTGTTGGCTGCCTTCAGTCTCATTTGAAATGGACATCAAAGTCCCCACAGAGCAAAGTCCCTGTTGATGGTCTGAGACCAGGCAATGAAAAAAGTCAAGAAGGTTTCAGCAGTGCCTCAGTGTGTGTGATTGCTGGCCAACAGGTGTTTTCAAATTGGCTGCCACAGATGTTTCTTTGTGCTATCAAAGGCAAATCAGAGTAGGCAGAAGCAGTTACTGCTCCTAGAAGGAAAAGAAACTGTATGGGATATGTCACAAATCCGTTGGAAAGAAAGTTTCATGATTTCTGCTGTTCACAGAACAGTTAGAGTATTTGGTTGCTTTTTTCTTTTGCAAAAATTCTGAATTGTTCTGTTTGTTTTTTAGTTTCTGGTTAATTTATTTAAGGTTAACAGTTGTTAGAAAAGGCAAGCAAAACAGAACTTTTCCCAACAGTTCTCCCCTCTGCATATTCCAGAAAGCACCCTTCTCCTGTGAAGTGCTCCCAATATAGAAACCAAGCCAACAGGTTGCTGGCTGGAGAGCAGGTTTTCTGCAGGGATTGGAGCCATGTTTGTGAACAGTGAAAGCTACAGCAGTGCTGAACCTGGGGAGAAGGTCACAGTAGTCCCACAACCATCTATTGCTCATTTAGTAGCCTCAGACTCAGCCATCATGCACACACTGCATTTTTTTAATGCACTTGAAAACTATCAAGGCATATATTTGCATATATTTACACATGTATGCGAACATATGCCTTATTTTCTGAACATGGGGACATTTACTGCTTGGACTCATGTGCTTGATGGCAAAAGCATCTGAAATCCACTGCCAGGATCTGGTTGGTCCCAGGAACACCAGGTATTCACTGTCAAGTGTGGGAAGTGCCCCCCTAGCTCTGGGACAAACCCCTTTCTGTTCAGAGCAGCCTCGTGCACGGAGGTCATGCATGTGCCAATTCTTTTCTGCATATCCACGCTCCTGGTGACTCTTTCTAAAAACACAAAGGTCTCCTCCTACCTGTGCAAAAATGAGGATGGGAAGAATGTTTTGGGCTCAAATACTAATTCCTGGGAGTTAGGTCAGAGAAATATAATGTAACTGCAACTTGGCCCTTTGTATGCACAGTAATTAGACTTTAATTAAAATATCATGTTCTGTTATTTTTTCTGCAGACAGCTGTCTCAGTAGGTGCCCAAGAGAAGAGCAGAAGAAACTAATGAAACGGAGCAGGACTGTGCAGTGAAAGCACTTTCTGTCTGGAGAACTCTGGCTTTGCTTGCCGGAGAAGGCTGCAAATGCATAATGAATGAGGCAGGATGCTGCAGAAAGACGTAAAATGGTCTCAGAGGGGATGCTTGACGCCTTTGTGGAGAACTAAGTTCTATGGCTTGCTCAGCCACAAACTTTGTCTCTCTCCCTTAAAAAGAACGATTGACCACAAAGTGCATGATTCTCATTTTCTCTATGTCCAAGATAAGGCGCATAGGAGTTTTGGGGTTTTTTTTTAAGAAGAGGTAACTGCAGAGGCAGTTGGTGTGAGCTTTGTCTGGATGCTGAGCTATAAGAAAGATCAGTACTCTGGAAAGCGGGGGTCTCAGCCTCCTAATTCAAAATTTGCAGCTGCTTTTGTTAGGTGTATATATACATATATTTATACATATATACTTAAATTTTATACTATTCTTACATTTTCCTATCTCTTAGTCCTCTGTTGGTAAACTGGGGAAAGTAATTCTTAGCTATCCTAAACAAACTATGAGGAATTCTTAGTAGTTGAGGAGTACAAGATGCTGCAGTGGAAATAATTAGAAGGAAAGCACAAATTTTTTTCTGAGGCAGGATTTAGATGATGTAAAGTAAATAAAGATAAGGGATGTGTATTATAGTAGCAGAGTAGAAATAAACAGAGGCTTTATATAAAAACATGGTCTACAATCACGTAATTAAAGGCTGTATTTTAACTTGAAGCTGAAGTAAGGAAGCTATGTGGGTGGTTTTAGCTCTGACATTTCTTAGTCACTGAGTTTCTGCTTTAATAGGTAGCTTTTCAGATGTAGTTGTGTTTGTAAGGGCATGGTAATAACTTCCATCACATAGGCTTTACATTGCATTAAAAGCACACATCTTACTTTAAGCAGCTCAGTAAACAAAATAATCCACTTCTCTTACTGACACTCATCTCCTTTCTACATCCCTCTCTCTGGTTGTCACCCTTGTGCTGTCTGGGACAGGACACGTGGGCCAATGTCATGGGTTTGCTGCAGGTTTATCCAACACCAGTGACCTGGCACTCGAGGCTCCCCTCACCGCCTTCAGACCTGCACAGCCCCTCACAGCAAATGTCAGCTGGCAGTTTCAGAGCTGATGCTTCAGTTGCCAGCCCTGCTCTCTCCCAGCTTTTGAAGCCTCCACGGTATCCACGGGTTGCATTGGCATATCTTTGCTGAACTTGAAATCCATCAAGTCAGTACTGAGTAATGGTATTGATTATTTTTTTATTTTATTTTTGCGTTGCATCAAGTGCTCCTGAATTCTCCCATTTAATCCCACTTGATTGGAGTTTGTGTTTATTTTGTGTCGTTTTCTTGGCATGCATTTCCTTTGCACAGCTGTGGTTTGTTACAGTGATACATGATTTCTCTTTATTTCCCTTGCAGGGAATAAGGGGTGATGAGGAAACAATGCTGGCCACTCACCACCACCCCCCACTAATGTACTTTCCAAGGCCATGGAGTAGTGTGCACCTGCAGAAGGGAGTGGTGCTGAATGCAGGAAATCTGAAGCCAGGATATGTTTTACAGCATGGCACTTGAAATGCAGGATCGTAAGAAATGTTTGCATTTTAAAGTGTTTTATCTTATGTTTAAAGGACAGTGTTTCTGGCAGGGGAAAAAATATATAAGGGCATTAAATTGCTTTCTTTGCAGGCAATTAAACAATGAAGCCAGTCTGAGGCATTTAAATAATTGTAACAGATGTTTATTGCCTAGTGCAGTTTATTGCATCCTATTATTCCCTTTACATACAGGAGAGAAGAACACATGACAAACTATACCGTAAAAGAAATTCTTTACTGCTTTGTGAGCAATGTGGCTGTTTCTCTGACTTCTTAATTGAATCACCTTGGGAACGAGTTGGTAATAAATAGTATTTGGAGAGCAGGCAAGTGACTAACTGCCTGCAAGAGGAGCAGCAACTGGTGTGCAAAGACCTGGGGCTGGCGGTAAATACCTCTGAGTAAATAAACTGCAGTGGGATTGCTCCAAGAGTGATGCTTGGCTCACTCTCATTAAGGATTTCAGTGCCTCCCGAGGCCGTGTGTTTCTGGAGACTCTCCTTGCCTGAAACCCATTTTCTGTGCTCCATTGAGAGAGGAAAGATAAGATTCTAGGTCCTTGGATGGACTTTTGACAGGGCATTTGTAGTGCCAGGTAACCACAAACCTGCTGTATGGCTTTATTTCCTGCATCCCCTCCCAATGAGCTAAGGAAACACTTCTTTTCAGTGTGCCCCAGATGTCACATCCAGTGTAGGGATGGATGTCCTCAGCCAGGGCAAAGGTGTGCAGAGCCCCACTGCTTGTGATGACCTCTGGCAACAGCCTCTGGGGGATGACTAGGAAATAGTGAAGGACGAGTGTGTGTGTGTTGTTTCCCCCAAATAATCTCCAAATATTTATTTTGTAGAGTCAGCTATGTTTTCTATGTGTTTAATAATGTATTTATTAGACCATGTAATTAATATGTATCTTTATCTGTGATTTTTTTTTCATCCATTCTTCCCTTGAATTCCTGTAGACATTTAGTGTTCAGAGCAGTCTCTGTAAGGCTCTAGGATGGTACATGCTCTAGATGAACCATAAGCTTCCTCAGCTAGTTAAAGAAAAAATGCTGTACCTTCTCAAAGCAAAGAAAAAAACCTTCAACTCCCCTCCCAACCCCAAACCCCCAGACAAAGTCCTGTAGACTTTTTAACTCTTGCCTAGTATGCCTCCTGTTATCTTATTCCTGGCTTTGACTAAAATTTGAGGGGTTTATCACCGAGTATTTATTTTCAACTTTCTGGCTCAGTTCAGCCAAAGCAGCGTTGTTATTTCAGGTCATTTGGAAAAATTTGAAAATTTTCAAGAGTCTAAAGATGTTTATGTTTGGGGTTTTTTTCAGGAAAATGTCAATGTTTTTAGCTTACATAGTATTTGGACATCAAGTTTTCATACTGTAAATCATAAAAGAAAGAAAACCTTTCTTTGCCCAGTGCCCTTTGCAGGGAGGAAAGTGGTGCAAACAGTTTCTTCCTCACTCCCTTTTCCTTTCTTCTCCCCCTACCACGTTTAAATTTGTCATTTTGACTCTAACACCCTTTTAGACCTTGCTCATTTCTCATTGTCTGCAGCTCCACGTTAAGCTAAAATTTACTATATATGTTGCCTTTTATGTATGTTAGATGCTGTGTCTTGTTCTCTTCCTTACACCTAGAATGAGTTTTCTCCAGCTCCAGGTCTTCACTTCCTTAACCGGTTATTGGTGAGTTATTTATAGCTGTGGGATCTCCAGACCCAGTCTGTGCCCCTTGTGTCATCACCCCATGCCAGCACTCCTCTAAAGTCCCTCCATTGTCTACCCCTCTCAAGGCCTCTGTCCTCTCTAGTGCATCTTTACTTTTAAGTGGTACATATCTTGTTCTTTATAGAAAAACTGCTTGTTGCTGTGATCTACCTAAAATTGCTCTTGTATCATGCCAAGGTAAACAGAAGTAAAGCAAATTAGCATCAGAGAAACTGCCATTACAGATGAACTGAGATTTGACGATGTTTCCAAATCGCTCTGGTCTGCTGGTACCTGCCCTTTCCTGGTACAGCATTTCATCCTCAGGCAAGCTGCTGCTACACGCGTGACCTTCACAGGGGTCTGCAGTGGAGACACGGCTGGGTGGAATGCGAGTAGGGCAAGGAGGAGGGGGAGCAGAGGAGAATCAGCCCCAGCTGCAGGATGTGGATCAGTGCCTCTGCTTCTCAGGGTAATCAGGAGCTTTTATGAAAAGCCGTGTCAGTTTGTCAGAAACCCTTCAGCAGGTTTTGATCTACAGCTTGTCCTGGCAATGTGAGTGGGTAGCAGATGATAGCTGAACGGGGAGTGCTTAAAATTTCTTTCCTCTCTCTCTTGATTATTTAAAGCCTTCACTGGAAAAGCTGAATTGTTTCCCAGATGTCTTTGGAAAGACCATATTCTTTTCTTGAGGCTAAAGAAATCCCAGTGTAATTTCTCAGCTCCAATTTGGGGTCACTCCTGAGTGAGCCACTGGGCTTCCTTCAGAAACAGAAACCACCCCACATGAATAGGGATGACAGAAAAAGAACTGATGGAGACTGACAGAATAATTTAGAGAGGAGTCATCTATTTAAGGATGAGGACAAGCTGAAAGGCCTCCATTTGGATGTTGCCTACACCTGCCTGTGCAGCTCTGAAGGGGAGTCTCTTCGCTGGAGAGTCTTGCCCATAGCTTCTGTGGATACATCAAGCAAGAGCTTTACCTGCCTCCACACCTCTGGACCATCCCCACAAGCAGCATGACACCTCAGGGAGAGGTGAGTGGAGTGTGCAGGTTTCAGCTGTGCTGAAATCAGAGCAAACCTTTGGAACCTGGAGTCTTGTTCAGAGCAATTAGGTCAGGCCTGGTCTCACCTTGTCTGACCAAGCCCAGTGGTGGCACCTGGGGACCAAAGGGTGAAAGAGCTATCTTAACCCTTACCTTTCTCATCTCCACCTTTCCCATAACTTGCTAAAACCAGCTTTCTGTCATTTCTTTCCTAAGTGGGACTCTTAGCAACAACCTTTTGGTATGCTAGAAAGCAATAATCAAATCAGTCTGCCTTCTCTCTGAAGCAGAACAAATCCATGGCTGTGTTCCCAGATGTAAACAAAGGTAAACAGATGCGGGACTGCGGTCATCTCCTTCCCAGCAGGAGGGTTTATCAGAAAAACTCCATAAATAATGAAAATGTAAATGGGGCATAAAATTCATTTTTAGATGAAACTGGAAGCCCTTTGTATACCCCCTATCCAGTTTAGGTAGAGAACAATCCCTGCCTCACCGTATAAAATAATTTTCTTCTTGGTGAGTATTTTAAAACTTTTGAACTCTCAAGAATTCCCCTGTCATATTTGATTGTTTTCCCCTTGTTTTGTTTGCTGGCTACTTAAAATGAAGAGGTTTTCTTCCGGGTGATCACCTTTTCCCTTTTCCTTTTTTTTCCCCCTAATCTTTTTTTCATATTTAGAATGCTTCTTACTCTGCCAGATCTCTCAGTGGCACACTATCCCCTTTCCCAAACTTTTGGGCATCAACTCATGCTTGGATTTGTGTTTTCACAAGCAGTGTCTGAGTAGCAGCCAAGAGGGAAATAGAAAATAATATAAATTTGAGGCCAATACAGCTGCATTTGCAGTTCATGTCTCATCACTGGACACAGAAAATGGTATGTGTTGTTATTTCCTATGTACACTGTTATAATCATTGCCATTTGCAGATTATTTTAGAGACTGAACCTGTCTTCAGGGAGAAGAGAAGCAACAAAGCAGAACAACCCACCCTCCAGTCCCGACACAAAATCTGTTGTGGTGGATTTTATATTGAAACAGTGACTGCCTTGAAATCAAGGAGGGGCTGTGTTGTGGCTGAAGTGGTGCTGGGTGCCAAAAGCCTCTCTGGAGAGTCTCTCCAGAGCCTCTCTATAACTGCGGGTACCCTCTGGAGATTGGTCTGGGTTCCCTCATCTGCACAAATACACTGCCTCTTGTTTGGGGTGGGAAGACTGCCTGAGCACCTATTGCTGAGCTCTAGATGAAAATCATGTCAAATTGGGCATGCTTCTGCCACATGTCAACATAGTAGTGGAATTTTTTTTTTTAAACTGAAAATGGTATCAAGGAACTCCTGGTGTCTGAAGGTGGATCCCTGAAGATCTCAGGCTAGCCTTCAGGAGGAACCTCTGCTGGAAGCCAAGGACTGGGCAAGCAGTTTATGTGCTTTAAAAAGTAAGCCCTTGAAAAGAGTTTTGGCTGCATTCAGTGTTGCCATAGCATGAGGTCCTAGCTTTATGTGAAAGGAGAAAATATAACTTCACAGAAAAGCTTGGTAAAGGCATCCAGAACCGAGGCTGCTGTTGTGAACTTACTGAAATTTGTTGGGGGATGATGAAATAGCAGCAAAAAGATCACCCCATCATAAGGCTCCTTTTTAAAATAAGCCTTAGAGTGAGGTTTTCTCTTCCCTATGAGCAATGTGGGCTTCCACTTGCTTGAGAGGGTCAGCAGTGGGGATTGCTGCTCACAGGTGTTGCTCCTGTGGGCACTGGCAGCTGCCCGAGCCACCAGGACAGCAGGCAGCATGGGAATTCACAGACGTGGTTTGTGTCGGCCCAGAGGTGCATCCTCCTTGCCACGGCCACAGATCTGTGCCTGCATGGCGCTCTGCTGTGTCCACAAACATCACTCCTGGCCATCAGTCTGCCCCAAGAGCATTCCCCACAGCTCCAGCAGTGAGAATGGGTCATAATCCACAAGATGAGAGGCATTACTGCCACATTTCTACTGCAGCAGTATGGATTATAACAATCCTATCCCTTAGGAAATAATTCCAAATTTATTTTCTTTCAAAATGGACAGAAAAGTAGAAAATTGTGACTATTTCTGTGGAATGCAAATCAAAGAAAAAGCAGTTTGGAAATACCCATGAGTTTTCATAATATCCAGTTTTTCATTTTTTTTTCCTTTTTTGGTCTTGTCCAAATACTAAATGACATCACATTTTATAAAATGGGTATGCACAATTTTAAAATATGACAGCAGGCAGGATGTAGCCCAATAATCGGATTAATCCAAAATTATATATTTAAATATTACCAAAACAAACTGTGACACTTGAAACTGCCCCCCAGCCCCCATCCAAGTTTCCTCTTTCTCAAACTTATTTGAAGGTAATGTTCCTGTGAACATACCTTTATTAAAAAAGATGAATCTGTCTATTTTTTTGAGAAATCTTGTCTGGTTTGCTTAAGCATCTATAGTATACTGTATTTTATGTTGCATCTTTGCAAAAACTGGTGAGGATAATGCCTCTGTAGGAGACATTCCCTCTCATGAGTAGGGAAACTTCTTCCTTTGGAATGGGGAGAAAATAAAAACCAGTTTGATCCAGTCCAGAATGACAATGTTCTATTTTACTCCCGATGAAGTGAAAACCATTGATTGCAGCTTGGAACAAAAGAAGGGCTCTTTCAAATAATTTAATTTTATTTCTATTCTGAGCATCCCTTGGCAAAAACAAGACAAATGAAGCAAATGCTGGGTTTAGACACATCTTGCAGGTTGTTGTGGATTATGGTTGCCTCTTCACCCGTATAATTGAATGTGAAGTCACCTGTTCTGCTGCTTGGAGCACATGGAGAATCCCTCCTGAGTTTAACTTCATCTTTCAAGGGAGATCATTTGCACACTCAGGTCCCTGGAGACTCCCCTAGCAAACACCATGAACCAGACAGTATCCTGGGATGGAGAAATGCCATGTCTCCAGCTAATGGTTTCCAGTATCTGTAAAGCAGTTTAATGTTTATTGGAACAAAGTCTGGAACATAAGGGTTTCTCCTCTGAGCCGAGTGCCCTCACCAGATGACAACTGATCTGGCTCATTGCGTGTTTTAGTCTTTGTGGAAATTATATCAATTCCAGCAGGAGGAGAAAATGAAGAAAATTTACCCCTTAGTGCCCAGAGCTGTGCTGGTAATGTTGCTCTCCTGAAAAGCTCTGGTCCAGGTCCCCTCCTCTACTCTGGCAGACTTGAAGCCAGGTTTGGGGTTATCCAGTTACTCAATTTCACTTTTCAGGATTCATAGGGGCAGAATGAGAGGGACGAAAAAGACTCCCTGATGTTTTTGAGAGAGAAGCAGGAGATTTAAAATATTGCAATGCTGGCAAGTATTTGATCTACATGTAGTCCAGAGTGGTTTCTCCTTCCCTTGGAGGCAGAGACACGGTGCAACTCCCACCATGGTGTGCCAGTCCTAGACCCTTTCCTTCTACATTTCTACATAGGCTGATGCCTGCATAAGCCAATCCCTGCAGTCTCTTTAAGTGAGAGGATGAAGAGGATGATAAAATAAGGTTTGGTGACAGAGAGAAAAACAGGTAGGTGCTGATTTAATGTCCCAGCCCCTCTCATTTTGAGTCACAGGAAGAGAAAGTGGAGAGGAGAGATGCATCCGGGGATGAGGAGTCATGGTGCTGGTGCTGGTGCCAGAGGGAAGCTGCTCACTGGAGAGAAACTGATGGCTCATGACTGGCACAAGGGGCTGAATAGATCAGACAGTGGAGCTCAGTACACACTGATAAAATTCCAGAGAGCTGACCTGCATTGTCCTGTGCCGTTTCTTTAGTTTGTGTCTTAGGAGATCTGGGGGGAGAGGGATTAATACAAACAAATTATTTGTTTGTATTAATAAAAGCTTAGTATAGTACTGCGGGTTTACACACTGCTTTGCAAACTTAGCTGTGTTCCTTACCCTCTAAGTCTTTCACAGAAAATCCATTGAATAAACTCAATTAATTATTTGGAGTGGAACACTACTGAGACGGGAATCATCTAACCCTGTCCGTAGACGTGATTTTACAGCTACCTGAGGTGAATTTGAAGCATTATGCTTTTTTGCTTGCGTGCCTAAAAAGCTGACATTTTGCTTGCTTTCCTACCTTTGTCATGGTTTTGGGGGGTTTTTTTTTTGGTGCCAGAAACTGTGCTGTTGCTGGGAACCAACCCCTGCTCTGACCAGTAGGGCAAGTAATTAATTTCTTTGCTGCACACAGAAGTGCCTTTTCTTGTCTGCATGCTTCTTGTTAGTACCTCATCTGAGAGAAACATCTGCTGCTTGCTCAGTTTCCCTCTTGGACTCAGACCTCCCACTTATTCTGACTCAGACTAAGAGGAACATCTCCAGCACCTCTGTGTGCCCAGCCCCTGGATGTTTCCTGCCTGTGGATTTGAAGGTGGTGGAGTTAAGATCAGGGATGTGAGGTAGCCGCCAGCTTTTCCCTACGGCAATCCTGCATGTGCATCCCCTGGGACACAAAGGCTGCTGGATGGGAAGTTTGGCACATAGGAGCTTAGCCAGTCTCCAGCCCTCATTCCCTGCCCTCCCACCTGCTGTTTTGCTGTGTGTCCTTGCCTTCCAGCTATAAGAAAGGGCTGATAATCCTCTCCTCCCTCTTGCCAGCAGTGCTGGAGTGCAAGTTTTGGCTAAGCACCATGTCAAACCTTTGCTGGGACAAAGAAGGGAGGAGAGGACCTAGCAGATGTACTCTACAGGACTCAATTTTGCCATCCTCAAAGACACAGAAAACCAAAGACCAGGCACTGACTGAACTTTAGGCAGTGATTGTTTTAGCCTTTGCAAGGCTGTTGCCCTAGGCTACCTCCTGCTTGGACGATGCCGAGGAAGGTTCTCCCTGTACTGTTCAGAGACCATTGGATGAATATTAAGGTCCTCAGCAGCATTAAGCTAGCGAGACCCCCAGATCTGACAGCAGAACAGTCATGCTGTAATGAACCTGGGCTTGGCTTCCCTGCTTACAAAGGCCTTTCCTCCCCCTGAAACAGAGAGGAAGGGATTTGTGTCTGCTTAGGGGAAAGGCATACTAGCTTGGGCCCACCTTTGTAACAAGCTGCTCCCAAATTTGGGTCGCATTCTGATCCAGCAACTAACTTTGTATTTGGAGCCCACCTGTAGCATTAATGGAAGTGTTTCATTTAAAACAGCATGAAACTGGGTAGAAATGCTTTTGAGAAATATCTCGTGCTGTTAGCAGGCGCTGGTCCTGCCACCAAGAGATTAATTCTGCTGGCTCTGGGAGGCAGGGAGCTCATTGCCTATTTGGAGAAGGGAAGTAACAGGGGAGGTGAGTTGGCAGCCAGACAGAGACAAAAGTCTTGTATGTGAACTCCTAGATCTTCTTGGGTTAGTGGTGTGGATGCAGGGATGGGAGAGTTGGAGTAGATGCTTGCTCAGGCTGGGCACAAACAGAAATTTAGAGCCACCACCACCCACAGCCAGGGTTTCGACTATGTGTCCAGAGCTAATGCTCCAAAGACAGCTCGAGTCCAGTGTCTGCCCGGTTAGCAGAAATAGTAGTCCAGGTGTGGGTGAGCTCTGTGGGAGCCCGGGATGGACTTGTGCCTGCCCACCTGAGGAACTGCGTTACCAGGCTTGCTGGTCCTGATGCTGGTGTGAGCTGAGACATGGTGCTACAAGCAGCAGCAGCAAAAGTTCCATTCTTGCCTTCCCCTACTGGTGTGGTGGCCCTTGACTTGAGTTCAACCCAAAACTTCTGTAAAGATATCGACTTTTTCTTTTTGAATTCTGTCACTCTAAAAGATTTTATATCACTGTGATTTATATAAATTTGGAGGTATATCTTCCTGGTGTTCTTCCTTTTCTGTCTTTAGGGTTTTTAGAGCTACATTACAGCCAAAAAGAAAGAAAAGGAGAGACAGACACTAATTTACAGGAAAAAGAGGTCACCAGAAACCTGGCTGTACATCTACCTGGTGTTTTTTCTGTGTCCAAGGAATCTCTGCAACAAACAGAATGGCTAAAGCAAATTCACCCTTAATTGCTACTTGTTTGCTTGTAAAACCAGGAGCCAACTCCAGAACTGTGCAACAAGAGCTCCAAAATGCATTTTCTTGGAGTGGGCTCTCTCCCCAGGTACATGCTATTTAGTGAGTTTTCACTCCTGATTTCAGGATACATCAGCTCCAAACCCTGCAGAGGTCAGTCCAAAAGCTGCCCCATGTGCAAGGGGGGCTGATGGACCAAACAGTGCCTGAGTGCTGAGGGTGAAATTTGCTGGGACAGTTGGGTCTGTCATACACCTTGTTCGTAACCTCTTTGAGCCCAAACCCTTGAATGTGTGAGAGCAAAGAGAGACTGTGCTTCCAAAATTACTGAAGAGACTCCCCACAGTTGAATTGTGGACTTTCTGACTCTCTCATTGGCAAAGAGGTTACCCTTGCTATGCAGTCAAAAATCGATCCAGAGGGAAGCATTTACCCCTCTTTGACTGTTCAGTATTTGGTCCCTAGATGATCTAACTGATATACAGTGAGCCGTATATTTTATTAGGTGAAAAAGTACCCACTGAGGCATAGTATCATTTCCAAGGGTGACCTTGTGACAGCGGGTGGCAGCAGTGCACATAAAAATGATAAAAGCCTGGCTAAAGTCCCTGGCTGCATAGGTTGAAGAGGTGGCTCAGGAACTGTTGATAGATGGGTTAGATTAACCGATATGCCTCAGCTCAGAGGTTCACTTTTTTTACAAAAAAGGCAAATCAGGGAGAGAAATGAATGCAGATGAGGACACAGAAAATCAAGAGAAAGGCAAATGCAGCAGAGAGAGAAGGAATAGTGGAGAAAGGTCTGGGGTTTTTTAACATAAAGCATTTTTCATGAGGAAATATGGCCAGACTGAGGTGGCATGTTGCTTTGTGCTGCAGAGGGAAATAGGAGTGTAGACTGTACTAAATTGCACATGAGTTTCTTTGTCACTATTAAGTTCCCTCTCTCTCTTTTACTTGGTTATTTGTGCTGTGTGTTTGTAGTGAGTTTTCAGGCAGTGTAGATAAATTATCACATTGATTTTTCTTTCTCACCCTTTCTTTTTGGTGGGGGATGGCCAGAGGGGGCAATGGGAAAGGTTTCTGTGTATTATATAGAAAGCAGAGTGGCTGTTAACAACCTGCTGGGTTTAGTATCCACTGTACAGAAGAGGCACCCAAACCAGAACTTGGAAACCAAATACCTTAAACTGCAGGGCAACTGAGGGTCTGCATCCGAATCTGCTGTTCAGGACCATTTCTACTACCCAATACAGGAACAAAAATTGAATACTTGCTTTGCAGGACTGTGTATATCACAGCTCAAGACAAGGAATATCACAACTTGATATATTCAGTGATTGATGTGATCATGGTCAGTGTAACAGAACTGATTGTTTTTGCAGCTATCACTGCAGTGGGAGTATAGAAGTAACATTTTCTGTTCAGCACTGCTTTGGTTTTCATGCCCTGCTCTGCCGAGACTGAGATATTAAAGGTGAAGAGCAGAGAAAAGGGTTTTAAGCAGTCAAGGGGAGAGAGAAGAGATTAATATTTCTGCCCAGAAGCTGGAGATGAAAAGGGAGAGTTGTGCCGATGACAAACATTACCTTGAGTCACTCACCACTGACAAATGGGTTTGTGGACCAGAAAGTGTCATTTCTCTCTGGGGAAGCGTGGCTCAGATGGGAGACTGGTGGCAAGGAGTTTAAGTGGCTTTGCCTTAGTTAACTGTCAAGACAGTGGGATCTGCTAGCAGGTCGGGAAGCACAGAAACCTAACTTTCCTTTCTGCAGACTGTAAGATGTCCCTTAGAGGGTGCAGAAAGTAGTGGAAAAGAAGTGATCCTCACTGGAAGCGGTTATTTACTGTCAGCATTTGGCAAACTTCTGCATCTAATAATTCTCTCTGAGTTTGTTGCTGGAAATGATGTGGCTCCTACGCAATCTTTGTTGCCTTATCATTCCCTAGTGCACCCTGAAACACAAAAGTGCTGTCCATAGCTGAAGTGTTCATCCAAAAAGTAGTCTTGGTGCATTGTCAGTTACATTGGAGCTGTGTCATGTTGGTTCATTGCAGTTCTGGTGGTTTCAGCTTGTGTTGCAGTCCTGCACCTACTTGTGTTTTCACTTCTCTGCTCTGGGGTGTTGGATATCCGTATTTATCCTCCTTATAACTTGGGGTTATGAATGCCAGCGTTTGGGGTCAATCTTCATAGTGTCCTCTCCCACCATGAAGCATGTGAGCTGAGACTGCTCTGGGGATAAGCCATCCCTGCCTCCTTTTGTGGGTAGTAAAATGATGATGCAAAGGGGTAGAAGTGGGAAAGGTGGAAGGAATGCAGCAGCAAGCAGAGGGCTTGCTGCTGGGGAAGTTCATGCCTCCAGCCCTGCCAGCCAGGAGGTTGTTCCAGCAGCCCAGGCAAAGTGGCACATGTGGGACCTATGGCTAAGGCCAGCTCTGTTTTTGAGAGCTCAGGAGTGCTGCTGGCTCCAAGGCAGGTGCACTGGAGAGTGAAGCTGCGATTTCAGGGGGCTGGGAAGGGAAATGTCTGGGGGTGGCATGGCAGCAAGCATGGCTGTCAGGTTAGCTACAGTAATGACATGAGTATATGAATATTTACTTTCAACTATTTATAGGGCCATGTGTTAGATGTTCTTTATGGTTATTTTAGTAGAATTAATGCTTAGGGGATATTCTCCATGAAAAATATTTCCCATGAGTGAGTCAAATCAAATAAATAAATTTGCTGCTTGCCATAAAATAGCAAAGGTACACTTAATTTTCCTGCTAGAATGACATAATTTCTGTGGAGATGCTAGCAAAATATTTCTAATGCATACAGTAGTTCGAAATGAAAATAAGTAGAATATAAAGTATTTTGAGTGCAATGAAAAAACTACTGTGAAGGCTGAAAAGGAACGTACCTTTTGACTTTGAATTGTTTCAGTTTTGGAATTTTCTGGATTATGCACAGCCACCTTACTCAAAACTGGTGCAGAGTAATTAACATTTCTATGTACATATGCCAAGGAGGGTGAGGACAATAAGAATTCAGATACTGAAATGAAAGCCATCCCTTAAGAAAACACAGGTTCATTACTTGGTACAATTGGCACTACTGCAGAAAAGAAAATGAACTGTTAAATGAATATTCATTATGGATAAGGGAAGGTGCTTTGTCATACATTTGGGAGTCACAGTGAGAATGAAATTCTGTTTTGAAAGTAGCTAATGAAAATGCTAGAGAGCCATTGCTAACAGTGAGCATCTTAAAATTTACATGACCAAATAAGTTTCACCCAGGAATTCAGAAAATATTTACACAAGAAGATCACACATTGTTTGTGAGAAAACTGTGAAGAGCACATCAGAGAAGGGTGTGCTCAGACATGAACTTGATTGCGTAAGATTGTACCAGTTTTTTTAAAAGATACTTTGAAACCACAGGTGAATAAAGTTTGATTTTCCTAGCAACAAATACGGTCTAAAAAGAAAAAGATGGAATTAGAGGAGAAGAGAAACAGGAAGACAACTGATGCCTTTCAATATTGTTTTTGTGGAAAACACACCTTGTGAAACTTAGTTTTTTGATGTGACCATAACTTCAGTGATGATGCCCACATGATGTGTTCCCCATCATGTGCCAGGCATCAGAATCAGGGTCACAGAAGAGTCTAATTAAAGGTTAGCAGTGGGTAAACTAAAAGTAGCACATTTTAAATGGATTAAGCCATCTCACCAATAAATCTCAAGCAGTAACCCCCAAGGGTTCCCCAGGGGTCACTTCTTGGCTCAGTTCCTTTTGTATTCCCCCAGTTTTTTTTAAGAATATATAAAGTCATTGCTAATAAAGCTTGTGGATGACATAAAGGTGAAAAATAAGGACAGTCTAGTTCTATGGACTGATCTGAATTACTTGATAAGGCTGGACTTTGCTGAGCTAAATCCTTTTCAATACATCCAGATTCAAGGTCATGCATCCAGAACTGGAGAATTTAGATCACAGTTACAGGATTAGAGGCTGCTTCCTGACAGATAGCAAGTGTGAAGAAGACACATGGTAGATAACCCACCAGCCCCTGTTGGGATCCTCTTGCTGACAGCTGCTTTGACTAAGAAAATTGAGAGACCTATTCCCTATTTATAGTATAATGTGCAGGACCAGCAAGACAGTTGGTGGAAATCTGTGAACAGTTCCTGGAAAATTCTGGTGAAGCGGGAGTGATTTATAAAAAAAAGGACAAGGACTGGCTTAAAACTTGAATTATACTCAGTTATTATTTTTCTTTTGTTAGTTCATATTTTTGCTCTGCTTATTTACTGTAGCTGTTGGGCAGAGGAGAGGAGGAAATTAATCTCAGGTTTAACGTTGCTAGCTTCTTTGTTGGTCAGCAATGGATAAATACAATTCCTATATCTAATTCTAAGCCTCCGTGACTGTACACACAATTATTCTTTTTATCTCCAGCCTCTCTCTGTAATACCTACTTTCCCCCTCTTTTCTAAGACTGGGCCCTGTTGTCGCTGTCTGCTACAGAGTACCTGAAAGTCCAAACCCTCCCAACTAACCAGCAGGAGTTTCGATGCCTGTCATAACCTGCTGAGGAGTTTTGCTTCACAAAGTCTCTACTGGATAATGAGAACTAGAGACAGGACAAAAAGAGAAAGAATGCAACATCCAGCTGAGTTGCAGAGACCTTCATGGGTGTAGCTACCTTCTGAACGTTGTGACAGTGCAGTGGAAACTACACAATTATTGTCACTTCAGTGCTTTTGTTATATATGGCCTGAATCCAGAGTAGCCTAGGAATAAGCAAGAAAAATCAGAGGTGCAGCTAGACCTGAGTGCATTTATAACCCACTGGTGACTTTTGATGCTGTCTGGATGAGGAGAGGTCTGGCACAGCAGCAACAGCACCCCCTATAGCTGGTGATGCTAAGTCCCAGAGGAGTTTGGTCCATATGTTATGCTCAAGTGCAGAGCAAGAGAAGGAATGGCTGCTCTGGTCATTTAAGAGCATGGGGGAAGTGGCACAAATGGGACAGCATCTCTATGTCCCTAAGAAAGAAGATGAATAAAAATGGTTTTCATTAAGAGTAATGAAGAATAAAAAATAATATAATGAAGAATAGTCCAGATATGAGACAGGATAGCACTTCTATTTTCCCTGTTTCGTGAAGTGAGAATGATAAGACCAAGGAGGTGGAATTCAATACTGAAAAAATGAAATACTTACTTCCTCTGCCTGCTTATAACTGAAATATAGAGCAGATTGCCATAGTATGAATACTGAAATACTTTATTAAGCCTGTAGTTTTAATTATTATGCTAATTACTGTAATTTGTGCCACATTCTCTTGATATCCTTATGTCTGCCTATTAAGAACACCCAGAGCAATCATAATGACCATTGTTAAAAACACTAAGGGGTGGACAGATCTCTTAAGCCTCCTGCTTCAGAGCTTAAACTAGTCTTCAGCTACCAGAGATGGTGTGGGGCAGAACATTGCTCACAGGAAAATTGTGGTGGCATAATGTGCAGGCCATGGCTGGAGCCACGGTATGGGACCATTTAATCTTGGTTCTGTTCTTGGACCAGTTCTTAGTTTTGGACTTGCCTTGCTGATTTTAGATTCCTCATGTGGTGTAAAGTGGCACAGGGCTTTTGGTTTCAGCAGCATGTTGCTGACTGACAGTATGATTTGCCTAGACATAAATGCATCAATAGAGTAATTATCCCTGCTGCATCAGTCAAACATACAATCCTTTTTCCTGATACCCTGAGAGAGTTTGCACTTGGGGAATCTTTCATTTTTTTTTCCATCTGAAAAGAAAATAAAATCTTCCACCTGAGGTCTAGGAAAAAGGTGTTTCTTTCTAGTTAGATTTCTTTTCCAGCTGAAATTGAATAGGCATCCTGTGAGCAACCAGGAAGAGAATTTTGGTCCTGCTGAACAAGTCTTCAGATGCTCACTTGCAATTTGCAAGCACTTCTGAATATCTTCTGGCATGTGAGCTCTCTCTTCTCTGGATGAGGTTTTTTTGAATCCTTGTATTGTGCAAATGCTCTTGCAGGTGGCAGGCATGCTGCAGATAAACCTTTTGATCCTTCAGAATCACCAACCTCTTGTAATAATGTTTTCCAGCTTTGTAAATGTTACCCCCAACACACACAGCATCTTGTTACTCTCAGATCTTCACCCTTACTTCTTCATTTCAAACAGCATCATGGTCCCTGTCTCTCAACATGCCGCATCACATTTCCCCAAGAAAAAGTGAGTCTTCTTGAAATGATCACTAGATGGCTACACTACCGCACAGGATTTCACAGCTCTGCTTTTCCAGACCTTCAAACCATTTCTCTCAGCCCTCTAGTTCACAATATCTTTGGTCTGAATTGCATTTCAGCCACAAAATGCAATTTCCATATCTTCAATTTTCTTCTCAGCAGGTTGCAATATAACTCCACACCGTTCAAATTTATTGTACAAAGAAGTCACTGGGGCTTAAACGGCGTCTAACCTCTGAAGCATCTGGCATTGTCCAGCATTGGAAACAGGATCCTGGACTGCATGCCCCTTTAGTTTGATCCAATAGAGCAACTCCCGTCTTTCTGGAGTCTGTGCAGAAAGCCTTCGGAGTCAATTTGGCGCAACACAGTGTGTCTATTGACCCGGCTACGGCTGAGCAGCTTCAAAAGCCCAGAGATTTGGGACGAGCATCAGTCCATGACTCAAGCGTTCACCACTACGGTTTCACAGGGATTGAAGGGAGTTTTGGAAGGAGGGAAAAAAATGTGCTTATTTTCCTGTTGTTAGCAAGAGCAGACTTTAGGAACAAGAAGTTGCAAATACTAGAGAAGTGTTTGCCTTCCTCACTGCCTTTTTTCTGTCTTTCATTTAAATCAAAGACTAATTCAAATGTTAAACCTTCCAACAGAAACAATTTCTTGCAATAGTTGCCAGGAGGGACCTAAAAAAGACAGAATATTATTAATTTTTGTCATATATACTTGTGTTCAGATTCACGCAGAATAGAAACTCATTCCTCCTCTGCTACAAGGCCCTGCTTGTGCCTTTACACAAATCCTCCCACGTTCTTGTCAGTGGTTACACTAATGACATTTATGTAATATCACTAGGTGTTTACAGCTGCGTAGTCTGAACGTGAGTCTGGATGTAAATAATGTGATCATCGTCTCCTGCGAGCTAGAGAAATGTTATCTATGTTTTACAGATGGGGGATTTGAGGTAAATGGAGGGAAGTGAAGTGAAGTGAATAACTGCTCTTGCCTGCACCGTTTGTGAGGGATGCAGGATGCGGACAGCCAGCCAGCCAGCCCCAGGATGCCAGCAGGCGTTCGATGGTTCCAGCAGCTGTACTGTCATAGGGGCAGGAAAACAGGGCAGGGGAGCATTTTGCAGAGAGGGAGTCTGGTGAGAAGACCTGTTTTGAGAGAACTAAAACACCTGGCTGAGGAACAAGTAGTGTGGTTTGCAGTGGAACCACCCCAAGGGCCCAGAAGGGTCTAGAAGGGACTAAAATTTTTCAAATTTGTTTTGTTTTGGCTGCTCTGGAAATGCGATATGAAAAGCAGGGCTATAGATACATTTATCTTGTCATATTTTCAATGGGAGTCCACGAAGGAGGAAAAGCACCAGAAGAGAACTAGCAGAGCTCAGGCTGGGTCTCCCCTGCCACATGGCCATTTGGAGCTTGGGGAGGGTGGCCTTTCCCCCCTGCCAGGCTGCTCTGGCTGGGTACTGTGGAGGTGATTGCTGCTCACCAGTATCACTGGAGGCACCCAGCAGCTTAAAAGGAACAAAGTAAACCTGGATAGTTTGCCTGTGAGTTCCCCGTGGAGAATAAAGCTTCTCATTTGGCAAACATTCAGCCTGTTGTAAAAGGTAAATTGAAAATGCAAAACCCCTTCATAAGTGCAGATGAGCTCTAAACTGTATATTCAAAAAAGAGCATCTCAGCTGTTTTCTCTGAGTAGGCTGGATACAGGGGTGCCATTCCTTTGGCTCTAAAAGGTGTCTCAGCCATTTCAGAGGTGACACATTTTGAAAGACAAACTTCAAGTTGGCACGGGCTGATTTGCTCCCAAATTTTCAGAAAAATGTTAAAAACTACTATGATTGGTGTAATTATCAGATATACAAATGTGTGCATGAGAGTTCCTGGGAAACATTGTGAGTTTGTAGGCAAAAGCCAGAATTAATTTCAGATAGCAATCCATAGTGACAACAGTCTGTTTTCAGAGAGCTGCTTTGCAGTCTGTGCTATTGAAATTTAGAGGCAAAGGAAGGTATTGATGGGAACCAATATCTCCAATGTGGCCATCTCAGCAAAATTCCGGATATGGTGATCAACATTGCAGCAATCATTTTATTTTGTCAGCACAAAGCTGTGAATCAACAGTGGCTAATGAGACACCAGTTAATAACAGGACTGTGGCAGAACCGTATGGACCACTTTAGACAGCAGCATATAATTTTGGAAATGGAGCTTCCACTTGTTTGAAGGGAAAGGTTTTAAAGGCAAAGTGGTTCCTTCTGAATCCTCTACTTAGATGCTGCAAAAATACTGATGTGTTGGCAGCAAGGACGGTTGCTTGGCTTCCACTTTTTCTATAAGTATCTGCTCTGACCCCATATCACCTGTCAGGATGCCCAGTGAATAGGTCACATTAAAAGCCTACACACCATTTTGGAAGTAACCAGGATCCCTAGAGACTTGATGGGCACTTTGTGGTCCTTTTAAGAGACTGATGGCTATGAAGGCTCCCCCTTCTTCCCTCAAGGAAATGGCAAACACAAGCAAAGTCCTGACATTGCTGAGGCAGCTTTTGCAGCACTGGTCTCTGCTCCACATCTTTTCTTAGGGACTCCTTTTCCACAAGAAGATGAATAGTTTTGACTTTCCTCTATGCAAGAGCAGAGGGGAAAATAATCTGGGCTAGGAGCATGGCCCAAGGCTCTAATAACCCCTTGTTGCCTCTGGGGCTGCTCTACATTGAGATTTTCCCAGCAACTCTGCCCTTTCACAATTCACAGGATACGCTCCAGCTCACAAACCATTTTGCTGAGAGGTTGAGGCCATCTCTGGACCACAAAAGTTGTGGGCAATCATCTGTGCAGGAACGTGCAGGTCCCTGAGACCTTCCCTCCTGGCAGCTCCAAGGAGGAGGATGCATACCCGTGCCCCTGCAGTGTGACAAACCCTATCCCAGCACAGGGGCTGGGCAATACTCCAAATATCTCAGGGAACAAAACTTTAGTTTTTATTCTCTATTCCACCTCAGAGCCTCCTGTGGATTTCTTACAGCAGCAACTTGGCCTCAAAAACTGCCAGTGCTTAACACAGTGTTTCATGTACTGCACACTAGAAAATTACTGTGGGAAGGCTGCTTTGTATAAGCAGAGTAGCAGGACTGTTACCACAGCAGTCAGCTTTCTAGCCAGAAACAGCTCCTTCCTTGTCCTGTGTTAGACTTTCCATCCAAATCTCAGACACTTGCTTCACTGGGGTTTAACTTTATTGAGCCTCCATTTTGAGATTAACAAGAAAGTTAATGACACGATTAAATAATTGTCCTTCAGTTTTTTACTCCCCAAACTCAGACATAAAAGAGGCAGCGAATGAATTTGGTGATCACGAACGTACGATGCAGCCTTTACCAAGATTGCGCTTAAACCCCACTTGAAAGAGAGACTTTTGGAACCATAAAATACTTTTATCTGTAGGATTGAAATTGGGTTAGCAATTTCCTTAAAGAACAGAAGAAAACTGACTGCTCTGGGTCATGCAGTGTGCTTGCATGCCTTTGAAGTAGTCTTTTTAAAATTAATGTCCCAATGCACAGTTAAACTTGCTCCTATTTTTTTTTTCCTTTTCTGACACTAAGAGGTCATTGGAGTCAATAAGGTTATTTTTCATCTTGTTGGATAACCAGAGGATGGTGATGGAAGCTGGGAAGTGCACAGGTCCCCATCAGCACCAGACAGTGAGTTTCAGAGGAACAATCCCAAGCACTCATTCAGACCTTGGTTATGCGCGAGCTGTTCCTGATTCTGGCCACAGTCACTGTCACTGCCGCAGATTTATGTTGTTGTGCTTTCTCTGCTCATTACAATTTTCCAAGGGGAAAAGGCATTCATCAGCTCTGATATCAGACAAAATCTTACGAGGGTTGCTACCCAAGTCTGTTCGGCAATGAGAGCCCCAAGAAAAGTGTCGCAACTCACTCTGCCCACAGTGGTAATGTGTAAAGAAGCATGAGCCTTGAAGTAATTACAAGCAGGAAGTAATTAGCTAGCTCCAGCCTCCACAAGGCAGTGTGGTTGAATGATTTAACTCTGGACTGGTGGGCAGGACTCCTAGATCAGAGCTTGGTCCTGCTAATAGCTATGGGCAAATGATTTAAATCTGTATTTTGATCTCTTTGAGAAGGGCACGTAACATTGTGGTTTCTGGAGTGAATGGGTACTGGGCTCTGTTCTCCCTCCCTTATTGGAGGGGTACACTAGTGAAAGACAGCAGAAGATGAGCCTTTGAGTATTGCAAGCAGTTCCTGAGGGAACCTAAAAGTAAAAAACGCTAAAAATCAAATGCATTCAGCAATACTTGGAGACAATGATTTTTAGCAGACATACACCATCTCGACCCCAGTAACTTCTTTTTTATGTTCACCTGTTGTTTGTTCACCTCTAATCTTTGTATTTCAAACCCTCTGTGTCAAAGTCAGCTCGTGTTACGCCCATGTGCAGCACCTGCTACTGTGTATTGAGCTTGTTCTGTACTGTCATGTACTTAATAGCTGGTTTTCCTCTCCACGCTCTGGCAGATGACTCTGGACTGCCTGCTCTTATTTGGGCTGCCACTACTCTGATATGGCATTCCTTTGCTTTTTCTCATTTTCACCTGCACCGCAGTCGAGGTAAGCTGTTACGTATAACTGAGACAGGGCAGGGGTTATCATTGTCTTCCTCTGAATACACAGACGCATTCTGACACCTCCTAATTCTCAGCGCCAGGATGTCAATAAAAATTTGAAACAGTGCAGCAGCATCATATCTCACCTTCAATATAAGCCTAACACAGAGCCTGTGGCCTTGGGTACATGGTAGAGGAGTTTTTATGACTGTGTTCAGTGGCTTTATAATGGTATATGATGATTGTGCTGTCAATACCTAGCTATAACCTCTGCCTGCTGTACAGATTGTTCTGCTCCCTTAACTGCTGCTCTCCAGCCCTGAGCCTTAAATTTTAAATCTGTGTGAGAAATAATGTGCGTTTGCAAAATTAAGTCTTATATTCCTCTCATTATTAATCATCCCTTCCCTGGCAGCTCCTGATTGTGGTTTCATGTTGCATTAGCATAAATGCTGTGCTTGAGATCCACCCCCACCTCGTCCTTTTCTTTCTCTGATTCCTTTTCTAACTTGTAGGCTAAGAAAGGCCAAAGGTGTCAGGTGTGAAGTGGTGAAGTTTAACAGGAAAAGGAAGACCAGAAAAGACTCCATGAACAATGCGTTTATTAGACTGTTTCATGTTAAGAGGGAAGGAAGGGGTTTTCAGAGAATGGAGAAGAAAAATTACAGAGCTGCGTGACTGGAGCTGAATTCAGATCGAGGTTAGGTAACTTCACAGTGTTTCTTGGGTGTTTCAGGTTTTTTTCTTCCATGACTCAGGACAGCACTGTTGAAGAAAAGTTAACAGATAAGAAAGAAATAGGCGTAAACCTAAATCCTGGTCTTAATTTACTGAAATGCTGGGGAGTCCAGCTCTTGCTCCATGCCCAAACTTCGCATTTCATGGCCAGAGAAGAGATAGTTTGTATTTTCCCCTGCAGTTTTCTCCAGCAAAAACAGCCAAAGGGACCATGATGAGTCATGGTAATGAACTGGATGGCAACATCATTTCACCCTCTCAAGTGGGATGCCAGGCACCCTGGGGGCACTAAGTAGTTCATGGTGGCCACAGGCAGCCTTGCTGGAGATACCTCCAGCATCCTGGGGACTCCAGTTCAGGTCAAGACATCCCATCCAAAACTGCCCTACATCAGTCTCTCTCTGGGCAGCTTGTTTCTAGCCTGGTCTAGGACCTTTCCTCCTGGATGGATCTTGGACACACAGGGCTGTAGGGTCCAACTCCAGCCCTGCCTCCAGCCCTGTCTGCAGCTGCTCCTAGTTGCACCTGGACCAGATCTTGTATCACTGTTTCACAAGTATATTTATCACAAGTTTTCAAAGGAAAAATTCAACAACTTTTTCCTGATTTTCTTATTCTTTTTTGTTTCATTTCCTTTGGGGGNAAAAAATCATCAAAAAACAAACAACACAAAGAAAGGGGAAATTATGATGAAAAGGAAACCGGTTTGGGTTGGGAAAAGAAAGGGAGAGCATAACTACTACTGTTGTTTTGCTGTATCTTTGCTAAAGAAAAAAAATCTGAAAAACAGACAAACCCTACACCTGCCCAGAAAAGAATCTGTATTGCTTTAAAATGAATATTTGGCAAAATCTTTGATTTTCATCAGCTTCTTTATTGAAAGATGGAGTCTGCTGGTATAAGCCTATTTTCTGGTATGATAGGCTTGAAATAGGGATGGAAAGTCATATTACCATTTGATAAATTAAAATCTTAGAGATGGAATAATGATGTATGTGTAGAAATCATGAGGGTCTTAGAAAATATTAAGAGTTTAGCTATTCTAGCCTGCAGTTTGAAACAGTTTTTGTTAGTCCAAAGCTGGGAATAAAAATGCTTTTATTCAAGGGTGGTTTGTTTGCTGCATGGTTGATGGCTAGTTCTGTCTTTTTGGATTTTAGACTTTATGGAGTCTATTGGAAAATTTTTAGACTTTCATTTTCCTTGGAATCTTTCGTCCTTTTATTTCTGTTAGCAATAGGTGCATTTTCTTAAGTGTGATGTAGTGTTTTGCTGTTAGATAGCCATTTTATCCTTTGTATGACAATAATATTTGCATGGCATTAGCTGCTATAAGACTTGGGCCTGATGTCTCCTAGCTCAGCTCCTGCAAGTGTGAACACATAGAGGATGGGCTGGTTATGCAAGGAGTCCATGATCCAGACAGGCAAGGGAGAGGAAGGGGCAGCCCTGAGAGGTGAAGCCTTGGCTAAAGCCAGAACTGTGGGTCAGTGTCAACAGCTGAATGAATCTGGAGCTGTGCCATTTGGGCACAGCATTTATCATCACATGGGACTTGCTCCACAGTCAGGAACAGCCCAGTGGCTCAGTGAATCCTGAACTGACTGAACTGAAGGAAAAGTACTTTTCCCTATGGATTAAAAAAATACATGTTTTAGCATAAAATCTCTGTAATATCTCACACAGCTGATAGCATTCACCTTGATGAATATGGGTTGTAAATGTATCGTATGCTGATGGATAATGGTGTGAGTTGGCCTGAAATGAGCTTTCTCTGAGTGGATGCAACCCGTCTTGGTTGCACAAAGCTCTGGGGAGAGCCAGCCCAGGCCTCTGTGCTGAGATAGGAACACTTTACTGCCGTATGGGCACAGTCCATGTGTCTTCAAGGGCTTGTGAAGGGTTTAACTAAACTATCCAAGCCCTGAGCAGGTAAAAACGACATTCTATCAAGGATTATCAGTTAAACTCTCAGTGGCTTCTCGCTCATCACTTTGTTATTTTCAGAGATGAGGTCAAGAGGAACGATGAAGTGTGATGAGAGAATAATCCATTTGCTTCTACTAAAATATGCCTAACGGAGCAAAAGGGAAATGGGCTATTCTAAAGATAGGGAAATAACCTAGCAAAAGAAAGATGGTTTCATAAATACTATTGCTGAGGAAGCAGAAACTGTATTATTAAAAGAATTATTCTTCTGACCTCTAAATAATTCCAAGTCTATAAAAGACAGAATTTTGTCAATAAATGAGTGTCATTAAGAGAGATCCATACAGAAAAAAAGATCATAAATCAAAAGGAGGAGGGCTGCTGTATTACAGCACAGCTACAAATTGCTGTTCTGCTCATTTCTGCATTGTTAGCAACCTGCTGATGATAAATATGAAACGGGCACAAAATGTCTGTAGCTATTTCATCAGCAAAATGGTCCAGCTTTTGAAAATAGATGGCGCAGGTGGCATTAGCTGAACACAGCCCTGGAAGAAAAGACAGTTTAGGTCTCATCTTTGATGAGGGTCCCCATAGAACACTGAGTTATTTCCATTGAACTTATTTTCATTGCACCTTGCTTCTAGGAGCACTCCAGTGAGGGCTCATTAGAGTGAAGTGGCAAAGCATGGTGGTGGTGATATCCTTTAAATGTTGCACCTGACTAACTCCAGGATTTCCAGGGATAACCTGGGTGCTTAGGGGCAGAACTAGAATGTTTGGGGATGATAAGCCACTAAGTGGAAAAAAAGGAAAGAGACTAAACCTCAGTACACACACTGTTTTAAGCCTCTTGAGTATTTTCCAGAGTTTAAAAAACAAGGCGGGAGGTGCGAATCTACTCTAGTTAACACTCTCAAACTGCTACTCCTATCTTATCGAACATCTTTTGAACAATATATAACATAATATGCCATCTCAGTGGATAAAAGAAAATAATTTTGCTAAAGGAAAGTGGGAGATGAGACAGGAAAATGGTATGCAAAGCTCATGGAACAGGAAGGAAGGAGAGAGAGTAGAAAACTTCTGATATGTGATTGAATTTAAGTGTCCAGCCTAGGCTCGGGACACACTGAGGGCACATGAGCTCGCAGCAGGCATTTTTCCACAGCTGATAAAGACAGAGGAACAGATATCTTGCAGCGTGCCCAGTTCTCTCTGGAACTCCAACCCAAGTAACACTGCAGTTAACTCAAAAAGGCAGTGGCCAGTGCTGGATGATGTCCTGGGCCTCCTGGCCTGAACATCCTGACCTCTACTCTGTCCCAGTTCTCCTGCTGGCCTTGTGTGGAAGAGGTGTCCAATTACACTTGCATGGGGCAGAGGGGAAGACGACCCAGCCAGCGGCAGGGTGCTGGGGGAAGAGGTACTGCCATGTTCATGAGCAGATAGGAGAAGAGGTGAGGTTGAGGGTAGAAAGAGACATGTGATAAAAGGTCTGGGTTGAGAGGTTCTGAAGTGGCAGGGAACTGAGACAGACAAAAAAATGTGCCCTAAGGAGAACTAATGTACTTTGTTTTGCAAGGAGCTTGGGCTAGAGAAAAGTATGGCTTTCCCTCTGCCTGCCAGCCTGCCAGCCTGCCAAATAACATTTGTCCAATGATTTGGGACCAGAGTACAGCAGCAAGATAAAGATGATATCATCTTCCATTATTAAATCCTGATGGAGGGTTTCTTAAATGCAGTCGTTTCAGATGAATGTGTTATTTTTTCTCTTGACGTGTGAGATAGTGAAAAAGTAGGACTTTCTCTTCTGAGTTTAGATTGTGGTTTGTCACTGATTAGAGGAAACAGAACTTCTCTGCACTCAGTGGCTCTGAGCCATCTTCATGAAGCTGGTGCAGTAAACACACTCTGACAGTAGGAATTAATGTTATAATCATATCAGGACTGTGAACCATAACTTGTTGATGAAGTTGTGAGAAGTGCACTTACCAGATATAGAATGTATGCAGAGCATTTGATGCATTAAATGTCAGATCCCCACATCCTACATTCCAGAAATAAAAAAGGATAATTAATTTCCATACATCTTGGCACACTCCATTAGAACAGTGACAGCAGAAGCAAATGCTTTTACAAGTAGTTGCTGAAAAACACTATTGAATTTTGGGAATAAGAACAGCAATTCAGGGTCAGTCTAAAAGTTCATCTCCTTCAGTATTTTCTCTCTATAATGGCTAGTGGCAGAGATTTAAGGAAAACAAGAGAAATGAGGGAACACAGGGCGATTTTTCCTTGATCTTGTCCTACCTTCTAGCAGTCTGTGGTTCATGGACTTAATGTATTTCCATCACATATTTAAGAGCCCGTGTTGAACCTATTTTTTTAATTTGTCTAACCATTTTATTTTTAACCTAGTTTTATTCTTGGCATCAGCAATGTCTCAGATCAGTGAGTTTCACACTTATGTATACATGTGTGAAAGAGCAATTCCTTGTGTCTCTTTTTAAACCTGCCACCTGATAATTTCCGCAGTTCCTTCCTACTCCTTCCATGGTGATATATTATGAAATTGAATAACAGTCCCTTGTTCACCTTCTCCAGACTGCTCCTTAAGACCCTGAGCTAGTTTATTTCCAAATTGAAATGCTGTACTTCATGTACCATGTCCTCTCCTCTGTCTCATCACAACATGGCCTTTCAGTACTAGCTGTGGTAAGCAAGGAAGAGCTGAACTTCAAACCAGTTTCTTCCCAGAACTGCTTCCATCTGATGGATAGCAGCCATTCCTACTTGCACCAGTGGTTCCCTTCCCACAACCCCCACCTGAAGATGGTTGTCTTGATCTTACCAGGCAGCACATCAACCTTTTAGGACGAGCCTTTTCACTTACGAACTCCTTATTCTTCACTTGAGTTCTTTTGAAGCAGAGGAGGTTTCCCCTCATTTTAGAGACGTCTGGAAACTCTTCTTTTGGACATGAACAAACCCAGAGCAGTACTGGGTAAGCAAGGCACTTATTCTTTCTCATTTCAGCCTCTGGAGAATGAATGAAGTCAGTCTGTGCTACCCTGCCTCAGGAAAGGACTTCTTTTTTACAGAGAAGAGGGAGGAATGCCAAAAAGACACAGAGATATTGGTAAGATGCAGCGAACATCTAAAAATCTAGAAATGTGCCTGGCTCAGGAAATTCCTGAACCAAGTGTAGAGCATGGGAGAGTGCTCAGGGAAAGTTTTGGGGCCAGGTCCTAAACTCTTTAGATGAAAACTTTTGGCCAGAGTTGGAGATAAAGTGGTAGGCTAAATTGATTTCTGATATCACCTACTGCAGCTGCTTTTACTCTTAAGACATGGATAGATCATCTAAGTCATGTTGAGCAGATGGGCCATTGCACTGGGGTGGACGCAGCCCTGCTGGGTACAGATGGGGGGTAGCGTTAGGGAGGGAGTGAGGGTGCTGAGGCCTTTCCCTCCTCTAGGAAAGCTGTGTTAGCATAGTAAAACACCTGTCTGTATATGAGATATTCCCTGCTGAGATGTTCACTGAGCTGGTTTCTGGCCTCAGTAGTCCCCAGCACTGATTGGATTCCTCCCTTTGAGGCTTGAGCAGTTTCTTCTGCTGCATTTGTGCATCACCTAAATGAGAGGGGGACTGGCTGAACCTCAGGGTGGTGCTGCAGGACTCGCTGCTGATCTGCTCCTGAAGAGTCTTGCCCCACTTTCCTTCTCTTCTTGCTTGTAAATGTGGCTAAGCCTGTTTGAGCTGGAAAACATGAAGAACTCATACTAAGGTGCATGAAATCTATTTTCTCCGTATCTCTGAAGTTCCAAAAACTTCTATTCTTAAAGAAAATGGCAATGCCCAAAATATGGCTAATGATTCTTCTGGAACTTAGTTGAAGACAGATTTTCAGGAACACAGAAATATTCCTTGGCCTCTTATAACAAATACCTCTCACACCTTTCTAAGTGTTTCTCTCACTCTAGCCCTTGTGATTTCAAGAAATTTGATAAACAGCCTCTGTGTCTCAGGCCCATTCAAGTATTGCTAGAGCTTGGCATTTATTAACCTTTTACAGACAGAATTAAAATATAAAGCCCCAGTATACTCTTACTATTCCAGATTTTGGGTTGTGGAACTGAATGAATGGTAGCAGGAACCATTTTACTGCGTGGGGATAGGTAAGTGTCTCGTTTGAATTAAATGCCAACGAAAAGTTCTATGATGAAGACTCTTCACATATATCATAATTATATTTGTATTTGTACAAATATTACATTTGTAGCATTACAAAGACAAAGCATTAAAGAAATAAGCAAGGGAAAAATCTGTGCTTACATACCAAACACAAGATGTGTAGACAAAAAAGCTAGAAAGGGTGATTATTATTTCAGGGTCAGCCTTCTCTGTTCTGCAAGGGTTAATTACTAGTGACAAAATTAATTGCTGTTATCAGAATTATTATAAACTGTGGAAGGTGGTGGAAGTGAGGGGCAGAGAAGCAGGAGGGGAGGAGTGCATAGTTACATTGTAGCTAAAACTGTCTTTGCACGTATTAGTATTTCAGTGAGTACTCAAACCTCTGAATTGGGTCCTGGACCCTGAAGGCTTTTAAACCTGTGCAGGTTTCTGTGAGTGAGCAAATCTACCTGAGGTTGTGTTGTACTGTAAATTACCTCTACAAATAGTGTTCCTCTCTGTGCACATTACAGCTTGAGCAGATGTAACCTTTCAGGTGTGTTTCACAGCATAAAACCTGTCAAAGCCTGCATCATGCATTTACAAGGGGTTTCCTTGATGAATGCTGATGGCGGCCTTTGTTCTGGTGTAAAAAACCATTGTCTATCTTCTTATCACACCCCTGTGGTACAGATTTGAAAGCCATCAACGGGACAAGCTGGGAACTTTGCTAGATTCTACCATAACACACTTTTCTTAGAAATGTTAAATTAATCTGCTTAAATGTTCCCATTTGAGTTGTATGTTCTGTAGGAACCTCACTGAATTGCAGAAGTTGAAGCAGCATCTCGCTTTTCTTGACCTTCAGTCTCTATTTTGGAAAGCTACCCTTTCTGTGAATTTACCCTTCTAGCCTTCTGTGCTTAGCCACAGGATATTCTTAAGCTTACAGGTAGCTTATTCCTGAACTGTAGACATATTTGGGGCACTAGAAAAAATGTCAAATTGTTTGAGATATGGTATGTATCATTATGAACTCCTCTTTGGACTGCTTGTTAGAGCTGTTTCTTGCCTTCTCAGAGAGTAGGCACAGAAATGCCAAGATTCAGCTTCAAGACAAATTAACTGGCATTGGAAATTACATTTCCTTTGTGTTCTATTATGTCCCTTTTTGTTTATGTACATGGTACCATGGAAGTTGCTAAGGTATCTTTCATGCCAGAAATGAATACGCAGAGCAGCTTATCCTGGTGTAGCTTGACTGGTGTCAGTACAATTGAGGTGGAAATGAGTATGATGAATTATATTCCTTTCTATAAGTGATGGAGCAAGAGTTTACTCCAGACATGCTGAAGCGATGGAGCAAATATCTCAACTCCGCTGTTGCTGCGTGTTGCTCTGGCTGCAGTGGGAAGGGATGGTGCTCGCACCCAGGGCCTTGGCCCTGTGCTGTGCAGAACTGTCACACAGTGCTCACTGTGTGGGCCTCCATAGCATTTTCCTGAAGCCAGGATTATTTGACATTTGCATCTTTCTAGCTCATGGAAGGTGCCTTGCAGCATTCCTGTGCACCTGGGGCTGGTGCCAGGAGAAAGCCATTCAGGTTGATTTCTTCTTAAATGAACTATTGTGCACACTTACCTTGGTAGCAGCTCATGTCAATAGTGGATTTGAGTAGTGGATTAGAGGGCACAGGGCACATAAAGACTCTCTCTCTCAAATGCCTTCTCAGCAGATGATTGATGAAGTATGAGGGACTGATTGGAAAGCCTATAAACTGGTTTTTTCTTTTAGTCTTTGCCTACCTCCCTCTGCTGCCAGCAGTGTTTTCATGCCTTTATTACTGAAAGACTAGTTATTCATGACCTGCAGCCTTTAGGTTTTTCAGAAACATTTGGCAGAAAGATGAACACCCATAAGGAGCATGTGGGACAAACTCAACCATCAGGAAAGGAATATTGAGAGGACTGCTGCAGGACTTATCTTTTTTTTCCTTTTTCTACATTTTTTCTCCTCCCAGAATGCAATGGCTTTCTACATCTAAGGCATCACAAGCTAAATTTTGGCTGATGTTTTTCTAACATCCGCATGGGACACTGGCACAAGGCCATTTATTGCTCCAAGGTACTGAATAACTCGGTCTAATTTCTGTTCATTGGCCACTGAGGGAAACTTCCCTCCATCCACATTCTCAGCTGTGAGTTTATAGGTGGATGGCCTCATACTACTCCATGTTTACATGTGGATAAAAATTTCTGAACAGTTCGGTTTTTGGTCTGAAGGAGTCAATATGTATAGCCTGATATTAAAACATGTCTAATGATTTTTTGCATGGGTACCTGCAGAAAAATATTGAACATCTATGCTCTGAAAAAGTTATCCTTTAGATATTTAAGGCAAAGAACAGCTGTACTACAAATAAGAGACTCTGTGAAAAATGCGTGCCTCAGCTGGACTCTGTATAGGTCCTGCACCTGGATCAGGGCAAACCCAGGTAAAAATTCAGGCTGGGCAGAGAATGGACTGAGAGCAGCCCTGAGGAGAAAGACTTGGAGTTGTTGGTGGACGAGCTCTGCAGAGCACCTGGCAATGTGCATTTGCAGCCCAGAAAGCCAAACGTGTCCTAGGCAATATCCAAAGCAGCAGGGTGAGAGAGGGGATTCTGCCCCTTTGCTCTGGTGAGACCCCACATGCAGTGCTGTGTCCAGCTTTGGGGCAGCCAGAATTAGAAGGACATGGACCTGTTGGAGTAAGTCCAGATGAGGCCACAAAGACTATCAGAGGGATGGAGCATCTCTCTTATGAAGTTGAACTGAGAGAGTTGGGCTTTTTTAGCCTGGCGCAGAGCAGACTGCCTCTGAGGAGACTTTACAGCAGCCTTCCAGTACATAAAGGGGGCCGGCAAAAAAACTGTAGAGGGACTTTTCACAAGGGCCTGTAGTGATAGCATGGGGGGAATGGCTTTAAATTGAAAGAGGGTAGGTTTGGATTTGATATTAGGAAGAAACTCCTACTGTGAGGGTGGTAAAACACTATAACAGGTTGCCCAGAGAAGTTGTGGATGTCCCATCCCTGGAACTATTCAAGGTCAGATTGGATGGGGCTTGGAGTAATCTGGTCTAGTGAAAGTTGTCCCTGCCCATCGTTGGGGGGTTTGGAACTAGATGATCTTTAAGGTCCCTTCCAAACCAAACCATTTTACGGTTCTATTAAACATTGACTTACTTTTGGAAAATCTGAGAAGGGACAGCAAATTTTGTCACTCCCTCCAGAGCAAGCCCCTCTGACAGATCATGACCCCAATTCCTCTAGCCAGAAGATGGTGNAAAAGGGACCCTCATCCTCTGAGCATTCCCTTATCAGGGTTTCGAAGGGCCGCGGGCCCAAGGCCTGAGCCAATGAAAAGCTCACAGGGGAGGGATCAAAGGCAGGGCTACATCTTGGGAATACACCATGCATTTTGGAAGGGGGAAACAGAACAAACCATTTAAAGGAAAATACATCACCACAGGTGTCTGTATCAGAAGTGCACCAGAACTTCTTTCTGTGAGAGCCACATTACAAGAAATAAAGCACCTGACTGCCACTGGACACCGATACAAACAGGGAGAGCGGCCGAATGGCAGAATAATTTGGCTCTTTCCCCCCGCTCCGCAGTATACAACATACATTTGCATTTACACTTGCTTTGGACAGAGTTTGTTTATCCATTCAGGAAACACAAATCATTCCTCTGTTCTAGATACCCCTTCACCAGGCTGTTTTCCCTGTTTTCTGGAAAATGGAGGGCTGGCTGGGCTCATGGAAATCCAGATATCCCACTAGCACTGGCTTCTACCTCAGAGAACTCAACCTGTTGTTGATGCTCTTAATGTTTTGATCCACATATATGATCTACATGATCAATTGCACAGTTCCACTCACTGTTAGGAGGATTTTTTGTACTAATTAACTCATTTATAGTCTAAGTAGTCCCAAGCCTACAGTGAAGACATTCCGCTATTAGAATATTTCTAAAAACACTTTCTCAATTATTAGGGATATTTAACTTTATTTGAACAGCTGTAGTACTGACATGACTGGGGTTCAAAAGTGTATATTTGGCATAAAGTCATCCTTCCTTTAATTGCAAATTAGTGTAAATCTAGCCTTCATAAAGCTACGAAGCAAGAAGATGTCAAAGACTATTACACTGTGGTGTTTTAGATTGGTACACGAAACATTCGGTAAAGGCCCATCTCAATTATAGCAGGGCAATAGACAGCCTGTGGTTTTTTTTAAATGGCTGGAAGGGGACTTTGGGATGGCAGTTAATACGCTATTCCCTATCTTCCTATAGCATGGTCCAAATAGCTTGTCTCACTGATGGAAAATATATGCGCTTCTTTGCTCTGATTCAAACAACTTAAAGAACAAAGCCATGGAGTGGCTTAAAAAGTAAATGAAACTGAGAGTGGGGGATAAAAACAGACAAACAAGTGGACTTGTGTCTGCATTTATATGTGTCCCATGTCCACTTTGTGTTACTATTGCCCTAAAAGAAATATCAAAGTGCTTTACGAACATGAGCAGAGCTACCTAGCTATGTCATTATTTTTATCTTGAAATACTTTGCCACAATATTGAGCTTAAATCAGGCCAACAGATGTTTAGCACCTTTAGAAACCTGGTGGAGGTGAGATGGATGAAAAAGGATGAGGGCTGGAGGCCATGTAGTGTTAAAAATGTAATTAACTTGAAGATGTGGCAGATATTTCAGATTTTTTTTTTCCTCTGACTTGACAAAGCTGTATATTTGGTCTTTCAGAACATGCATTTTTTTTATCAACAAAGCTTGGACAGTTTGGAATTACAAGACAGTGCATCCCTTTTCCTTATTAAATATGATATTTTGTATAACATTTTTATAAAAGCTTGAGACTTTTTCAGCCTCTTCCACACCTGGTTGAAGGTGGTGTGTTTATTTAAAGAATTAATGTCCTCCTTTTGTCTATGTGATGTAGAAATTTAATTGAAAATTGTAAGTCTGAATACTTCTAATTCTTACCTTCATAATCAGCTTGCAGGTCTCCATGTTAACTTGCTTGACTAAAATGCCTTTTCCAAGTCGTTGAATGTAGGCCTGCTTGAATTCTTTTTTAAACTTTTCCTAGGTATGTTTTATTTCAAAACAAGATGGAAATTTCTGAAGACTGAAACTTTCCCCAAACTTTTTGATTAACCTCTCCTCAAAACTTGCGAATTTCAACAAAAACACCCTTTCTGCACCCCATTTCAAAAGTTCCTTTTGAATTTTTCTGTACAAAAGCATGGTTTTTATTTGCAATTCAGTTTTACTTCAAAGGCTGTAGGAAAATGTCTCAGAAGCCACAGTTCTGTGTATTGGTCAGCAGATTTGCATAACAGGGACCTTTCCCCCCCCTGGGGAGGATTTTTCTTCTTTAGACCTATGAAGCACATTAGATACTCAGGAGTTTTTTTTTCCCTAAAAAGTCTGTGTATGTCTAAGTGTGAGAGAAAAAGACCAATTGAATGTCAGAGACTGGGTCAGGCTATGTTAGTTCTAGTATTGCAATGTGGAGCCAGAAAATTACACCCCTAAATGGCAGAAGGATGTGAAGGATGGAAGGCAGCAGCTGTGCCAAAGGGAAACATGCAGCTGTGTCCCACCTGCACTTGCCCCTCGGTGGCTCCACGAGGGAAGACCTCTTCCACACCTTCCTTCAGCTCCTATTTCTGGACATGGTGTCCTCAGAGTGACATGAAACCAGAGAGGAAAATTGTAAGAACACTTAATGCTTCTAAATTACCGTCCCTACTGTATTGTTAACTTGGCAACAAAATGAGTTTGGAATAGATCCTGGAGTTTTTAATTGCTTGAGGCAATCACCTTGGTTATTAAGTCACTGGGGAGGATTCAGCTGAGGGAATCATATAGCAGTGAGGGGATGCAAATCTGTCACTGGTAGGTGTGAAATAATTCTTGTGTATAAAACATTCATTACTTTGCGTTGGGTGCTACTACCAAAGTCATCACCATAAACTCAGTGGACACAGGGTAATCTTTCTGATGTGTTGCTCCTTGTTATAAAGAGGTGTAGGAGATCTCACAACACGATACATTGATGAGTAGGAACTCACAACACGATAGAGCATATGCCCTTAAGGATTGGTACTACATATAGGAGGAAGGGAAATTAGCAACTGATTAATGAACTGACAGGGTGCCTGCCAATAATGTAGCCAGGTGTCTACATTCACTATATGATCCCATTTCTGAAAGTATGAACAATTTTACCAATACCTGTGTGAGTAAGATAGAGTCTGGTGTCTTGTGTTATGGATCTTGTATAGCTGTAGAGCACATTTAGAGCAGAGTATCTCTACAAGAGGGCAACAAGACATTTCAAGGACTGCCTTAGACAGAGGACAGTGCTAGATACACAGTCTGAGAGGTATTACATAAACCATAAAAATAAATGGATAAATACATTTACAGAGAGACATCCTGAGCATTATCATTTTTAAGTGTCTGCCACTTGGCAAGATGTTGATCTCTATTTTCTTTTCCTTTTGTGAAAAGCATGGAAACTCATCTCAGTTTTTACTTGCTATAAACTGGAGTTGTTCTGTGAAAGCCAGAGGGTCTCAAGCAATTTACAACAGCTGAGGAACTGTGTTTTAAATAGGAAGACAACCTCAGAGTACCTCTGAGGGCAAGAATAAAAACTGTCAGCAGTCTCCACTTCTTCCTGTAAGGGCTGTGAGTTTGTGGAATACACTGGAGTATTGGTGACCCTGACCCACACCTGCTTTGGCTAGTCTGAAGGTGAGCTGGATGAAGTATTCCAGCTTTTTGACTTCTCTAATGCCCCAGCCATTTTACAAGAGACATCCCAGTAAATGAGATTACCCCAAGGCAATAGTGCAAGCAGGTGAGCCCTGCCCTGTGTGGTCTGTCTGAACCAGTGTACCAGGCACACTTCAGTTGCAAAGTAGTTGTAGTTGAGAATTATAAGGGCACTGCCAAGACGTGCAGAGATGCAGTTAGAAAAGCAAAAGCTCTTCTTCACTTGAAATTGGCCAGAGGTGTTAAAACCTACAAGAATGAGTTCTTAAGGTACGTAAACAACAAGGAGAAGCAGAAGGAAAATATTGGCCTGCTGTCAAACAAGAGAGGTCAGTTAGTTCCCAACAATGCTGAAAAAGTAGGTTCTCAACACATCCTCCATCTCTGGATTTACAGCATTATTGTTTTGACAACAGAAATCTAGGTTGATGCAAACACAGATGTACCATCAGTGAAAGAAGGGTTGGTGTGTGAACAGGAGCTTGATGGGCCCTGACATTATCCAGCCGAGAGGGTTATCTGACTAGAGAGCTGCTTGACAACATTACAAGACTGCTCTCCATAATTGCTGAGAAATCTGGAGACTGGGGGGCACCCCAGAAGACTGGAAGAAGGCTGATATCACCCCCATCTACAAGACAGTTGTAAAGGAGGATTCAGGCATTTATAGGTCCATCAGTCTTACTAAAGTCCCTGGGAAAGTTATGGAATGAATCACAAAATTACGGAATTGTTAGGGTTGGAAGGGACCTTTGGAGATCATCCAGTCCAACCCCTCTGCCAAGGCAGGGTCACCTAGAGCAGGTTACACAGGAATGTGTCCAGGTGGGTTTTGAATGGCTGCAGAGAGGAAGATTCCACAGCCTCCCTGGGCAACCTGTTCCAGTGCTCTGCCATCCTCAACATAAAGTTTTAGTTTATGGCCGTCGCTCCTCATCCTGTCACTGGGCACCATTGAAAAGAGTCTGTCACCATCCTCTTGACACCCACCTTTGAGATATTTATGTGCATTGATGAAATCCCCTCTCAGTCTTCTCTTGTCCAGACTAAACAGGCCCAGCTCTGTGGGATTGCCCTGATAGTTTCCTCCCAGTTCAGCCGCCCCGGCGGGACCAGCAGGGGTGGCGGGGGGCCGTTCCCGGCGCGTCTCGCCGGGGCGGCCCGCAACATAGCTCCCTCAGTCTCACCTCATTAGAGAGATGCTCCTGACCCCAAATCATCTTTGTCACCTCCACTGGACCATCTCCAGTAGCTCCCTGTCTTCCTTGTGCTGAGGAGCCCAGAACTGCACTCAGCACTCCAGATGTGGCCTCACTACGGCTGAGTAGCGGGGCAGGATCACCTCCCTCCACCTGCTGGCCACACTCTTCCCAACGCACCCCAGGATCCCACTGGCCCTCCTGGCCACAAGGACACTGCTGGCTTGTGGTCAGCTTGTCATCCACCAAGACTCCCAGGTCCTTCCCAGCAGAGCTGCTCTCCAGTGGGTCAGACCCCAGCCTGTGCTGGTACTTGGGGTTAATCCTCCCCAGGTGCAAGACCCAACACTTGCCGTTATTGAACCTTGTTGGGTTTCTCTCTGCCCAATTCTCCAGCCTATAAAGGGCAGCACAGCCTTCAGGTGTATCAGCCACTCCCCCCAGTTTTGTATCAGTGGCAAATATGATCAGGGTACATTCTATCCCTTTGTCCAGGTGGTTGATAAAAATGATGAATAAGGCTGGTCCCAGGCTTGATCCCTGGAGGATGCCACTGACTACAGGCCTCCAAATAGATTTTGCTTTGCTCATCATGACCCTCTGAACTCTGCCATTCAGCTGTTCTTGATCCACCTCACTGTCCATTCATCTAACAGACATTTCCTGAGCTTACCTACAGGGGTGTTATAGGAGACAGTGCCAAATGCCTTGCTGAAGCTGAGGTAGATAATATCCTCTGCTCTCCCCTTGTTAACCCTTTCTGCCCTTCCAATCTGATAGAGGGCTATCAGATTGGTCAAGCATGATTTCCTTGTGTTGAATCCATGCTGACTACTTCTGATGACTTTCTTTTATGTGCTTGGGGATGACCTCCAGAATGATGCGTTCCATCACCTTTCCAGGGGTGGAGGTGAGTCTGACTGGCCAGTAGTTTCCCAGGTCATCCTTCTCACCCTTTTTGAAGATGTCAGTAACACTGGTTTTCCTCAAGTCATCAGGTATCTCTCCTATTCTCCATGATTTTTCAAAGATGATGGAGAGTGGCTTAGCAACAACATCTCCGTAGGCACCCATGGGTGTATCCCATCAGGGCCTATGGATTTATGATTATTAACTCTGTCTAGCCAATCTCTAACCCTCTGCAACCAAGAGGAAATCTTCCTTTCTCCTGTCTTCTTTACCTCCAAAGGTCTGTGAGCCTTGACAGCCGACACCAGCAGTAAAGACTGTTGAAAAGAAGGCATTAGGTAATTCTGCCTTCTCTGTGTCTTCCACCACCAGGACACCCATCTGATTCAGCAGTGGCCCCATATTTTCCCTAAAAATATTTTCTTCTTCCTCTTGCTGTTCATACACTTGTAGAAGCCCTTCTTGTTGTCCTTGATATCTCTTGCCAAGCTCAATTCCAAGTGGGCTTTGGTCTTCCTCCTTCCATCCTTGCATACGCTGGTGATGCTCCTATAGTCCTCCCATGTGGCTTGTCCCTTTTTCCACATTCTATAAGTTTATTTCTTCTGTTTGAGATTTATTAGAAGCTCCCTCCTCATCTCCTGCCCCTTTGCTTGGTTTCTTAATTGTGGGGATACAGTGGTCTCGAACTTGGAGAAAGTAATGCTTGAATATTGACCGTCTCTCTTAGAGCCCCTTTTCTAGAGCCCTAACCCATGGGATTCCTATAAGCAGTTCTTTGAAGAGGTAAAAGTTGGCTCTCTGAAAGTTCAGGGTTCTAGTCCTGCTTACTGCTTGGCTTCCTCCATGCAGGATCCTGCGTTCCACCACCTCATGGTCACTACAGGCAAGGCTGCCCCCAACCTTCACATCTTCCCTCAGTTCCTCCGGGTTTTATAGTACAACAACACACCTTTCTTTGCTGGCTCCTCCAACACCTGCATCAAAAAGTTGTCATCAATCTGCAGGAACTTCCTGGACTCTCCGTGCCAGGCCATTTTGTCTCCCAACCAATATCAGGGTGGTTGAAGTCCCCCAGGAGAACCAGAGCCTGTGACCCTGAGGATACTTCCAGCTGTCCATAGAAAGCCTTATCAGCTTCTTTCTCCTGATCAGATGACCTACAATAAACACCCACAACAGCATCACCCATCTTAGCCCATCTCTCAGTTCTTACCCATAAGCTCTCAGCTCATTTGTCTGGCCCTGGGTAGAGCTCAATACATTCCTGTTGCTCTCTCAAATAAAGAGCAACTCCACCACCTCCCCTCGCTGACCTGTCCTTTCTACAAAGTACATTGCCATCCATGACTGCATTCTGTCATGTGAGCTGTCCCACCATGTCTCTGTAATAGCAGTGAGATCATGGCCCTGCGACCACACACACGTTTCTAGTTCTGTTTATCCTTCATGCTGTGTCTGTTTGTGTACAGGCACTTCAGAGTGGTGATCAAGCAACTGGGTTCCCTAGAAGGGGTGTAAGGGGAAAAGTCAAAAACATGATCCAAATAGAGGAGAGCCTTATATATGAGGAAAGGCTGAGAGAACTAGGTTTGTTCAGCCTTGAGAAAAGAAGGCTTAGGGAGACCTTGTCACCATGTTTCAGCATATAAAGGCTACAAAGAAGATGGAGAAACTCTTTTTACAAGGAGTCACCCAGAAAAGATATGGGGTAATGGATATAAGTAACTTCTGGGGATTTTCTGATCAGACACAAGAGGAATATTTTTCACAATGAAAAAATCAGCTATTGGAATAACCTCCCCAGGGAAGTGGTGGATTCCCCAGCATTGGACACTTTTAAGATTTGGCTGGACCGGATGCTGAGCTATCTTATCTAGATCATGCTGCTACCATCATTTTGCCAAGAAAGGCTGGACCAGATAATCCTTCAGGTCCCCTTTCAACCTGGTATTCTATGAATATCAGCAATTTATTTTTAGAAAATTAAGTCTGTGTTCTAGGCAGCAGTCCCGGTATCCTCAGGAGTTAGCTTCTAATTTAACGTGAATAGTCCCAGCTGGAGAGCCCTTGCTTAGAAAAGTCCCTTCTCTGTAGGCATCTTGACATACACAGGCAACTTTTTGTACCTTTTTTAGGGCAAGTGACTTGTAAAATGCAATATGCATGAGAAAGGAAGAGAGATGAAAGCTGAATTGTAAAGAAGGAGAAGGTCCTCAAGGCCCCTGTGGTGACGTAGGGGGGAATTTACAAGGTCATATTGAACCTACTTTAGAATGTGCTGATGTAGAGGGGATGATGGGAACTCTTGGGGCCAACTGGGAATTGACTCACTTGTCCCTGCCTGCTGCTGCCTCCGCCTGTGAGTAATATTTGTAGCTCACCTTTTTCTTCTTTAAGCAGCTGGAACGCCTGATGCTGACTCAACTCCAGGGGATGGAAATGTAAGCCAGATTGAAGCCAGAGGTGATCTTGTTTCCATGCATGGGGTTTTATTTTTCACTGTTTGATTAGGATCCCAACCACATCAAAAGAATTAGAGAAAAAAGAAGGCATGGTATTTGCCCTTCATGAAAGGCCTTCAGGAATTTCAGCTCTACCTCTGGCAGGGAGGAGGTGGTAAAGTTTACAACTGGATGAGCCAATTCATTTCTTTCCCCCTCAGCTACCCCCCTTGCCATTCCCACACTTGTCTGAGCTCTTTTTGTAGGGAAAAGATAGGGGAAGGTGACTGCGACAGATGAAAGTGATGTTAGTTATGTCAGCTGCTGTTGGAAATGGAGCTGAGGAATCCGCCTACTAAGAAATACAGCCAGAAAATAATCTGCCCCAAAGAGTTACTGCAGTCTCTGCATAGGGCACCTGAAGAAGCTTTTGAAGGACGTCTTTTTTCTTATTACAGTAATATTTTTCAGGTTCACAAGGTGAGCACTGTATATGGGATGCAGCTGGCTACAGTGATTAATGGCTCTTTCTGCTACGAGTTCCTCTGCAGATCCTTTGGCATTTCATGTATTCAGCAAAGCTTATTTCCACTTAACTGCAGTCTCTCTTTGTGGCTCAACATCCATTTGGACCCTTATAAAGTATATCTGCATGCTAGTTAATCTCTGCTGTTGGCAAAAGGTCTGCCTATGCAGCATACTGCTGCTTCCTCTTCCCTTGCCCTGGGCTTAAGATGATATCTCCTTACTGACACAGTCTAGCTACATCAGCCCATAAAATCTACTTTTGAAAATTATATATTGAAAGCCATTTTCTCTGAAGCACTTGTTTGTTTTCATCTTAAAAAGGAAGTGGCATTTGCCAGTTTGATACCATGTTCTTTAGATTCCTTAAAGAGATATATTTTCCTCCTACAGATACCTAACACTGCCTTGCACAAGGCAGTGAAGTTACACGGTTTAATGTAATAGTATCCTAAATGTGATCCATTGTGCAGCAACATCAGTTTGTAAAGGGGAGACAGACAAGCAAGTGTAAGAATCTGCTTTGGAGGCAGAGCCTGCTGCCAAGCAAGAGACAGGGAGAGTTTCTCTGCCATGTGAATTTTTCTGGCAGTGACAATTAGAAACCTGCAGAACTTGATAGGAGAGGCTTTAAAAGCACAAAGGATGTCCTTTATCTGTTTTGCCTCTCTTGAATGCTCCTCTTGTAGTGTTTTTTGTCTCTGCTGCTCTGACTGCAGTTCTTGGTGTGAGGCCGAGAGCAAGAGGGGCTGTTCAGGTCATTAGCCTCAAGGTGCCTTCTAAAGAAGAAACAGTTGCTGAACTGTGGGCACAGGAAAACACCTTGTGGTTGATAAAGAAGGTGATGCTCTCTGGTGGTAGGTAGGTGGTGGAGATGGCAGCTTGGGCAACTGGGTCAGTACCTTGAGTTGGTACAGAGAGTCTCTGTAGCACCACAGTGGTCAAGAGGTAGCCGAAACAGTCAGTTAGCCTTTGTATTTACAATCATTGTTATCCCCACCCTGTCATGGGTTTTTGCTTGCTTAGTGGAACAGGCAGGGTCACAGAAAATCAGTTACAGATTTCCTTTCCTTCCTGGGTGCAACTCTGCCACTCCATCTCATAGGATTTCCAATACTGGAAATATTCCTCTCTGACTGTCCCTGCAGCCTGCTCCAGGCTAACTTCTCTGTCTTGTCTGCTTCTGACCTGCCATACAGCTAAATTTGGCTGGTGAGAGATATGTCTTCTCTCAAATCTATGCCAACCTGTGTCATGTGCATTCAAACCTCAGCTGAAATATTTCCTCACTTCTGCTTCCTAATTTGTCACTTCTTCCTTTGATTATTATTATTAGGGTGACTAATATATTGCATCTGTTTCTTCCATTTCTTCTGTCTTCCCAGACTCACTCTATGGGTAATTCAAGTGAAGGTGAGCAATGCAGAGGCAGTAAGAAAGGTGGCTACTTGGAGATGGAAGATGATGTATTCCAGAAGTATTAGTACTTGCTAAACACAGGACTGATGTCCTAAGTTACAGCTCTGAACACTTGCAGGCTTTAAGGATGGCTAAGTGTTGTGTCAGATAAGTAGGATGAAGAAGATGCTTAATGCTCAGAATGAGATACAAGTTCACCCCAGATGCAGACTCTTTTGATCTAGGGTTTAATTCATAGTATTGGCTGGGGCTTTGGTGATACCTTAGAGTTGTCTCCTGGAAATTACTTTTGCCATCATTTGCACTAGCCTGTGTGTCTTTTGCACAAACCCAGCAGAAGTGCTCCTGTGTTGGATATCTGTGTTACAGGGAGACAGAGGATGGTTACAGATTTGTCAGATCTGACAAAATTTGTGGCAGAATAGGCAAGTCCAACACATCCTTCAAATCACACCTTCCAGACTGCAGTGCCTTTGTGTATGTTGCTGCTGAGCGCAGCACAGCTACAGAGATGAAGTGGGGAGGAAGGTTTCCTCCCACTATTTTCACTTTTGTACAGAGAAGGCCGAGAGAGAACCAGACAAAAATGAGATGTGTTTGCAAACACTTGGCAGACTTTGAAACCAGAGAATGCCTTTTTTTATGCGTGTGCACCTTTTCAGACATGGTTGTTGTGTGAAGGGGAGGCATTGCTCATTCGAACCAGGATGGAAATTTTAGTCCAATGGCTGGAATTCACATAACTGTCAAACTGAACAAGTCTGGAGCACAAGCAAAGGGGGCTTCAGAAGGTTAAATCTGGAAGCAAACACCACTACGTGCTTCAGCCTTTAAATTGTCAATCATAAATGTTAAAGACTTGAAGGAATCAGCATAGCATGCTATTTATCATAAAACAAACAGCTTAACTCACTGAGCGCATTTATGGACGTCTCAGTCTTCTCCCACGCTTGGCTTCCAGGCAGATGCAGAACTACTTGTGTAAGGAAGAACTCCTTTCCTATAGGACACAGAGACATGAAATGGCTAAAACACTGAAAGCAGATATTATTGCAGAGGTGCTCTATAATGAATGCACAATTATTCTCCACAGTCATCTCTTGAGAGTGCGTTTACTCCCACTGTGTATCTGAGAGCCAAGTAAATAAAGGTGTATTAAGGTGAAAAGGAGCTTCACTGTGCATACAGCAGGGCAGCTGCATGTATGTTGTCTTCTGCAGCACAGAACAAGGATGAGACGAGCAGAAACTGGTCCCAGCACACCTGTGCCTGCACACACTTCCCAAAAATCTCATACCATAAGGTCCCCAGGGCTTCCAAGCATGAGGCATGGCCTGCAGATTCATCTACTTGTATATATTCTGAGGTAGTTATTCTGTAATTGGGTTAAGCATTTTCCAGCTGACCCCCTCCAGCTTGCCACAAGCAAGGCTTTATCACATCCAGAGCCCTGGTGAGTAATGTTAAAAATAACAGGAGTGGCAAACACTGGGCTAGGTTAGCTCCTAGGTTGCAAAGATTGCACTTGGGGATTCTGCTGGAGTCTCCCAAGATTTTCTGCTTATGGGATGGGGGGGCCTGTGCCATTGTTGGAGTGTACTAGAAGCCAGGAGGAGCTGTGGGAAATCTGAGATCACTGGGGCTTCAGTAAGAAGCACTGTCAGTCCTCCCACTGCGGTGGCTGTGCTGGTTGTCAGTCCTGTGGAGACACTTGGATCCCCCCACAGCTCCTGGAGGTTGACATTAGACACCTGTTCAGGTCCCTGTCTTCTCTGCAGCATCCCTTGTGTTGTGATTTGAAAGTCAGCTCCAAAGATAAGGTTGTGTGATTAGTGTGTCTTTTAAACCAAAGTGTATCTTAATCAGTCTGATTTACTACCTGATTCAGCACATTAGCTGCAGCTTCCTAAGCTCCGTGGTGTAATGAATATGCATACATTCAACAGTTGCAATTAGCAGGCAGCCACTGCTGGGGAAAGCAAACTACCCAAGGCCTAATTCCACCCTTCCCATAGCGACTTCAGTGAGACATTAGCTTAAACGCAAGCCCCTGAATCCACCCTACAAAGCAATGGTTAATAGGCCCTCGTGTTTCAAAAACCTATTTAAATTGCAAGGTTTGTGTCAATTCTAATTTTACCTGAATGAGTTTACCTATTCCTCGGTGACCCAGGTGGGCAAATTGAAAGTACAGAGCACGTACAGTACAGTACAGTATCTACGTCAGTGTTTGTTTCGGGACTGGTCATTTGGGTAAGCTGTCTCCTCTCGCCGAAAGCAATAGAATTAATTAGCAAACTTCAAGAAAGTAAAAGGGTTAAGCCTCTCCTTTGGGATTCCCAGCAGATAAGTTCAGCATTATGCAACTGTCATGAGAATTTATGAGGCACAAGCTACTGGAGTAACTAGGAAAAATATGCACAATTAAAATTATATTTCTGTTCTTGTCCTTCAGCTTAACCCCTTGGTGGACCATAAGCTGAAATGTTCGTGAGTTTGTTTTTTATTTCCCAGAGGCTTTTCAGACAGCCTAACACAAAATTTAAGCTATGATTGGTACATTTAAGCCTTGGGTTTAAGTTCTGCTCACAGCCGACACAGTGATTTGCAAAGAAACACTTTCACACAGTTATTTCATAAAAACCATTTATATTTAATATAAATCTGTCAAACATTCAAAACCATATGTGAAGTAATTTAAAATGCTCACAGAGTCATAGAACATTGTGCTTTATTGCATTCAGAAGCAGAAAACAAGGACAAGACCTGCAGCAATAGAAATCTGAGCTCAAGCTTATCCAAAGCTGAAAGAGATAAAGGGATCCTGCTGCTCTGTACACACAGGAGAGGGAACGGAGTTGCACCCCTCCATGGGTCTGCTTCCTCTCTGCATGTGGCTTTCCCTCTCCTGTTCCGCCCACACCAACCTCATCCTCTGAAGCTGTGTGTGGATTTGAGATTTGGAGAGGCTGCTGACCCCTTGACTAATGAATGCCTGTCCCTGCCAAAAATAATGTTTCTGTTTCATCTAGTGCTTGTCCTGAACAGAAGCTGCTAAGCATGGGCCAAGTAATAAGCTCTTTGCAGAGCACGGGACCAGCTTCTTCTCCTTTCCTTGGGAGAGGTAGTAGGTGTTCCCAGAAAAAGGGAAAATGGTGGTTCTTCACAGCGTGCTAATGCAACTGAAGATGGACAAGGAAAAGACAGGAAGTAGTGCAAGTGCTGCCTCACCTAAATATCTTATCCCATTTACCTCCAAACTTTCCAGCAATATTGCACATTGTCATCAAATCTAGCCAGTGAAAATTCAAGGAGACAAGTTTAACTTTTGGAAAGTTAAATAGTGATAGGGAGACAGGATCAGGCTTATAATGACAGGATATTTTATATATAGCTATGGTGATATTAGATTCCTTGTATATGTGCTGACTGTGCAGCATCACTAGTTGCATTTATTTATTTTTTAAAAAGGCAATAGCTACATCCGTTCACAAATTAATAAAAATTTGTTGTATTCATAGAATCTTTTGGGTTGGAAGGAGCTTTTAAAAGCCATCTAGTACAACTTCCCTGCAATGAGCAGTGAAATCTTCAACTAGACCTGGTTACTCAGAGCCCCATCCAACCTGACCTTGAATGTTTCCAAGGATGGGGCATCTACCACCTCTCTGAGGCACCTGTACTAGTGTCTCACAACCCTCATTGTTGTAATCTAAATCAACCCTCTTTTAGTTTAAAACCATTACCCCTCATCCTATCATAAGTTTGGTCCCATCTTTCTTGCAGGCCCCCTTTTATCTCTGGGAGGCTGCTCTATGGTCTCCCCAGAGCCTTCTCTTCTCCAGACTGGATAAACCCAACCATCTCAGCCTTTCTTCATAGAAGAGGTATTCCATCCCTCCAATTTCGTGTCATATTCTGATGCACAAATAGAGTAGGTGGGAATTTGCCTGTGTGTCATTTGGAACTGAGAATGGGACTGGAACTTCAGGGCCAATCCTGATGCCTGCTGTAGTGCATTGGTGCTCTTTCTGTGGGGATACACAAAGGTTGGGAAGCAACCAGCTCCCTCTCTGTTGGGTTAGCCCTTTAGTGATATGTATAAGACCTTGCTGTATCACAGGTAAGTTCACCTTGTCATGAGCTCAGGTCATGTCCAACACCACAAAACAAGAGATGGAAAATTGGCCAGTGGAAAAAGACAGCCTCAAAATGGACTGTCCAGCTAGGTTGGAAGGAGAAGGAATAGAGCATTGAAATGGGTGTGCACATAAAGAATGCACTTTAAAATTCAGACCTGGCACGCCACTAATAACAGAACTTGCATCTCTATTCACACACAACACTGTGTATTCAGTCCACTTGTGCCCAGACGTTAGTAGGACAGTAGAATGAGGAATTTCCTTTCCCTGGTTCAAGATGTTGGCTTACTTTTAGATTTGAGAAATATGGTTTGTGGAATGTATTTATATATATTTGAGAAATATAAATATATATTTGAGAAATATATTGTAAGGAATACACTGAATTAATTCCTGAAGGGCAGAGGGAGAGAAGGAAAAGAGATAGCTAATGACTACAGCTTAAGGAGGAGAGTTATTTGGCAGATGCAGACTCCTGGTCAATTTGTGCTCTCAAGTAGATGCTGAGATGTCAGTTAGAGGGGAAGAGAGAAAGGAAGGGAATTTAGCTTCATGATTGTGCATAAAAATAACATTAAAGCTGTCCTATAACCCTCTCCTATCCATCTCCTCCAAAATTTAAGTCTGAGTGGTTTGCAAAATCCTTTCAGTAGAGCCTACCGTGGTTCAGACACTGGGAAGTGCATTGTGACAGGCTCTTAACAGCAGTAGGCACCATATGTAACTGTTGCTGCTCTTTGTGTGTGTGCCGTGCATACATATGCTCTGCAATGAAACATGTGTATGGTGAGTGAATGAAAAGCAGCCCATGGACTCGCTCCCTTTCTGCTTTCTCTGTGTGAGGCAAGTGGATTTATGCGTATCATGTGCACATACATCATGAGTGTGAGAAACAATCATCTGGAGCATTTGGAGGCTGTTTTGTGGATTGCCTGCCCGATTCCCTGAGGTGTGCCTTACTAATTCTGTTCTCCTTTTAAAAAGAATAATTTTCCTTTTTTATTTGCTTTAGTTGCTCAAAAAAAAAGAGAAAACCCAGCACACAGGAAATGCATTTTTTTCTAAAAAAGCACAGTTGCAAATGTAATGTGGGGTGGACGGGGAACGGACCTTGAAATTAATTGTTTGCAATTCTGATACTGTTTTTGAATGTGGAGAAGGCTGTCTGTGTCTCAAAAGTCTTCCTTACAGTTGCAGAGGCGTTCATCCCAGGGTGCCGTGGGGCTGTGGAGCCAACCTCTGTGCGTGACCAGGAGAGGCATGGTCCTGGGCAACTACAGGAGAGGTCAGATCCAACAGGAGTCTTGAGTAGATATTGGTCGCTTGCTCTGTCTTCCAATCTTTGCAAAGACCCTTCTGGGAATTAACACTGTTCTTCCTGAATGGAGTTACTTGCTCCCCTTTCCTACCAACCCTGCACAGCGAGTGACTCACTTGTGCTAGCAAGGACTTTCCCCACCATCCTCTACCATGACACATTATCCTCATTCTGTGGTCAGCAGCAGCAGCAGTACTGCCACTCTTTCCGGGTACAGAACAAGCGACTCCCCTGGGAAAGTCAGTCAGTTTAATCCATTTCATCCTTAAGGAAAATGGGACCCCAGAGGCAGCGTGTGTCCAGTTGGTGTGGCAAATCCTTAGTGGCACTTGGAGCCTGCGAGAGCTGAGCTGGTGGACGTTTCTTCTCAGCACCAGTTTGTGCATCGATCAGCAGGGCCCGACTCACCTCACCAGAGTAATTGTTACCTAAGCCTGTATGCCTGGCTGCTCTCCGTGCTCCTGCATGCTCCCTGTGCATACATATTGCCTGATGAATGCACACCCTGTTGAGTGTTATTTCTTTCTTAATGCGCTGCAATTTTCCCCCCAATATTCTAACCAAGAATGATTGTTGCTGTAGAACATCCTCCCTCCAGTTGCTGCAACCCATGTTTATTTACAAGAGCACATTTGACATCAGCTGTCACTTGGGTCTTACTGAAATAGAAGTTTCAAGTTCACAGAACAATAAAAGATATAAATTACCTATTATAATTAACTGAACGGCATGAGCGAGCTTTCAAACACCAGACTTTGCTATGCCCTAATTATACACTATGCACACACAAGGCCTTAAGCACCTCCGCCCGTCTGTCTGTGCTGAGGACTGGGCACTCCTTCCACCCCGATTTCAGCCCAGCAGGCAGCACTTTGTGCCACAATCCCATCTGGTGCCAGGTTATGCACGCACGTGAGAGCTTGCACACGCTATCTGTCTTTTATTACCATCCTGCACCACCCTCACTGGACCCCACTGGCAGGCCCAGGAGGGGAGGAGAAAGAGAGGGAAATGTCATTTTCATTGAGAAGCAGTGTTATTTTCCAGCCTGTACAGCTTTGTAGAGAAATCCTGGCTGCCTCTGAGGTTTGTCTGCTAGCCCTCTCTATAGGGTTCAATTATCTGAGAGACCTTGTTCTTCTTCTGGAGGGAATGGGACAATTTTCTGCTGGAGTTCCCCACAACCTGCCACCTGGAGCTGTGTCACACATCCACTTCAGCTGTTTGCCCACACTATGTTCAGCATCCACAGTCTGGTTGAGGATATCGCCCATCACTGCCTGTGGTGCTGTACTGCCCTACTGCTTACTAAATGCCTGCCCTTCCCACATTGCTGTCCCTTTCCTGCCCCTAGTCCTGGCCACTCCCTCAGGTTCTCCCTATTGGTCCCAATACCCCAACGCTGCCCATGTATCGCCCCTATGCCCTGAGACCATTAGTCCATGTGCTCTCTCCACCCCCCTCATCCCCGGATAAAACTCCCAGGATCCCTGCCATGAATGGCTATGTGCTTGGGTAGCTACGTGAGTGGAGGTTGTCTGAGGTCCCCATGAGGGGAGCCTTCTCACCTCCTTTATCGCCACCATGCTGAGGAGCTGACAGCAGCCGGAGCATTGAGTGTGGGGCAGCTCGGAAGGGCTACGGGAACAGCCACTCTCCCCGAGGCAGCCCCGGAGTGCTCTCTGGGAAGGTTTGTGGCTTGCCATGCCAACACGAAACCAACAAACTGCACCAACTGCCCTGTAGGGCGTCCTCCAAGCCTCATTTCTCCATGTCTACCTGATGTGCTGGTTTGAAGGAGCTGAGCCGGGCCTCCACGGGTCAGGGGCAGTGTTTAACCTCCTGGCAAGCCAGTGGTGTGCCTGCAGTTAGTTCAGCCCTTCGTCATTGTGACAGGAGGTGATTCCACGTGGGCAGACCCCAAAGGAGAGAGCATTGCTCATTTTTAGGTGAGGGCAGTCAGTAAGCCTCTGGAAGGAGACTTAAAACTTACGTCTTGCTCAAGTTATAGGCTGGAGAAAGTCAGAGACAGGAGGTTTGATTGACTGCAGCCGAGGAAATGTTTATGTCTACAGTCACCGTATATTTCCACATCAGGAGCATCCTCAGGAAAGGTCACTGTGCTTAGGAGCTGAATCCTTGCAGTGAGGCTTTACAGGTGTTCAGACAGCTTGTTAACAGCAGGAAACAGAGAGTGTGAGCCCTTTTGTGTCTCTTTAAAAGCCCAGGTGGATGTGTAAACTTGGATCTGTGCTCTTTCTGACACCTGGTTTTGGTCTTTAAAATGTGTGATCTGTATTTAAATCTGTGTAATGTGAATCTTTCTTTATTTCTACTTGAACACTTGATTTTTTGCTGTAAGATAGTGTCATGGTAACGGACCCACAACTAAGAGCTCCATGTCTAGATGTGAGGTAGCCCTTACAGAAACAAGATACTTGACTGTTCTTATGCCTATCCAACCAAGCCAACACCATATTCTAGGGTGTTGAACACTGTACCTGTGAGGAGGTTTCTTGATAAAGCTTCATAGTTAATTTTAGAAATTATAGTGCATGAATTATGATTAGTGTTGAGTAGGGGTTTCTTGCTATACAGTATGGACATGGAAAGAGAACATGAACTTTTGGCACAGTCCAGAAAGGTCAGGAGAGAGTTCAGTCTGTCCAAATCTTTTCAGAACAGCTATCACTTTTGATAAATTTTTTTATGGGAGAAAAATCTGGCACATTTATTATACTTCTGGAGTTTACGATACTGCATTATATTATTGTTTTATATTAGTACTTTATACTTTAATGTTTTGACATTATTAAAACAAATTATTATTTTCTTGCTGGAGTAAACAACTAGTGAAACAAAATGTTCTGAGAGCTCCAAAATTATTTTTAATTCAGCTTTACCATTGCATGAAAAATCTGAGAGTGCAGCTTTTCAGAAAAAAAAAATCACATTCATCTATTGGAATTCCTGACCAGAGCTACTGTAACATTGTACTACATTAACTCTCAAAGGATTAACAAGCATTTAAATCAAAGCTGACTGAATAAATTGTAATGAATAATTTATTCCATTAATTTCTCTTCTGTTTTCTCTTTACCAGTTTGTCTATTAATACATTGTAGCTAATTTAGTTGTTTGAAATATTTTACTAATAATTTCTTTAAATTATCTGATCAGGAAAAAAATATTAAATTTAACAGAATGTGTTATTATAAATAAAGAATTTGAAAGGGAATTTTATAGTACTATAGGATGTAGATATTCTTGGACAGCTTCTTGCAAAAAGAAGAATATTATCTGAAACCCACAGGTGCTTGAAATAATTTCTATTTTGACATTTTCTGTTTTCATTGCTGTTTTTACATATAAGAAAAGTAATATGTAAGAGAGTCTCAAGCTATCGGTGGGTGTTCAAAAACAAGTCATGGGATGCATTTGATATTCAAATTTTCTTGAATTTTATTTGCATTTATAAGATACATAGCCCCTGTTTATTCTCTGATTGAATGATCTCAACCTTCCAGATTATTTTTCTTATGTGACTATTAAATTACATTTAAAGTCACAATGTCCAAGATCATCTTAGAATGTTTCAAAGAAAGTTTCTGCCCTAAAGCCGCTCACAGGTGTTTTTGCTATCAGTAAAAATGGATGGAGAAAGGGTGGGTTTTTTTAATATATCAGGTCTGGAAAGATTTCCTATTTCATTTTTCTAGTTGTAATTCCTGAATGAGTCAAAGGTGTTTTTTCTGGAAAGGCATGCAGTAGTATTTTTCAATGTTTAAACTCACTTTACCCAAGCCAGTCTCTGACATCTGTCCACTAGGCTCTTTGTTTTGCTTTGAAGTGTGGGGTGGTTTTTTGGACAGATGTACCCACTCGCTTCCTTCATGGCACTGGAAAACCTCCTTCAAGCTTGTCCCTCACAGCAGTGCAGAAGCCACCCACAGCAGCAGGAGCCTGGCTGTGCCACCAGCAGTGCTGGTGAGGAGCTTTCCCTGTCTTCATTCTCCCCTCAGCACTATTGGGATATATTCCACTGAGGTGGGAGGTCATGGTAAATTTAAAAAAAAAAAAAAAAGTATATGCAGGAAGAAGAAAGAAAACTTCCTTCCTCCGTGTCTCCGTGGAGAATTGGTGGTGTGGCACTTCACTTGCTGGGGCTTGTGGGGGATTAGCAGGCAGTGGGAGGGTGACAGTGAGAGCAGCAGCAGTGAGGAACGTGCTTTCTGCATGGAGGTCATCAGCATCTGACAAAGGAACATGAAGGTTTCTAAGGTTTTATCTTGTTCCCTTGCTTCCTTGCTGCCATTTGGTTGTATGAAACAAGACTGTATATTTATTACCAACATAGATTGTTGGTTAATTAATAACTCAGCATTACTTTAAAATCTAATTTTAATTGGAGCTTTTCTAGAAGCTAAAATATTTTTTCTCCCATCTTTCCCCATTTTTCCTTCAATGATGTGAGTAGAAACTCCTCTGTATAATGCTGTACCCTATTCCTACACAGCTGAAAATGGTAGCATGACTCACTGGTGAACAGGGATAAGCTGCAATGTCCCCCCTGAGGGTCACTGCACTGCTCCTCTGCCTAGAATACTTTTGTATCACTCCCTTGACTCCATTCTCTGAAACAGAAATGTTTTCCCTACTAAGACAACTTGTTCCATTTGCTATCAAAGTTTAACTGCAACAGTGATGGGATTGTGTCCAGAGAAGATTCTTCCTCTCAGGCAGGTCAGGGACAAGGGCCAGAGCCAGCTTAAGGCCAGGAACAAGCTTTCACAGTGCATCCTAAGTACAAAACATGAGGTGCTCACCTGTGCAACTACTGCAGCAATAACATTTCTCCCTCGGGAATGCTGAGATTTTCAAACATAAAATAAAATTGAGTGACACGGTGCCGAAGAAGCAGCTTTGCATCTGACCCACAGCACTCAAGCTCTGGGGAAACTACCTGTGTATTAATAATGCCTTTAAGGGCAAAATACTTGCCTTGGGAAAGGCTCTCTTTTTTCCATCATGTTTGATGGAGGACAAATACAGCTTCCAGCTGTAGCTTTCTTGAGCAAAAGACCATCCTGAACACACTGATGCCTGTGCAGGTGCTTCAATTGATTTTGAAGGGGCCAAGGCTTCCTCTCTTTCCCTGTTTAATTTGTCTGGGCAGGACTCCATGCACTCTTGGCACTAATTCAATGAGAAAGAGCAGTGTGCTTTAGTAAAAGGAGACTTTAGGATGGTCTTGTCAATGCCAGTGTGAAGGCAATTTAAGCAATTTTGACTTAAGAAATGGCTAGCAACATTTTCACATACCAGTAGGATGGTTTGGGAAAAGTTAGCAGTTTCAGAGTGATTAATAAAAACTCACCTCTCATTTGGATCTTAATTAAGTCTTCTGTTACAAGAACTACAGCTTTTCATGTTAGCTGGAAGTGGTCCGACCTTCAAATAAAATGGCATGTACTTTAGAAGGAGAAATATTCCAGGGCCTGTTGGTATCGTGGCACCATTTCTATGTGCTTTTCAGGCATTTGCACATTTCTCTACTGCCAGTTCTGATAAAGACCTTACTCTGAGCAAAATCTGGTCCTTAACAGCTCTGGGTTATTCAGCAGTTGTCTTGTGCTGTATGAGTGATGCAGCCCATAACAGTGGACATTGACTCTACTCTGGTCATTTTAAATTACATTTTTTTGTAAAGAGTTTAGGCTTACTCCTGATAATCTTTTCCAGTTTGGGATTGAAAGGCTTTTCTTCAAAGCTTTTCAGTTCCCTAGAATTCTTTGCTTTATTAATGTAACATAAGAAATAAAGAAAACCAGGGCATTCCTTCTAACACCATCAAAGCATTTAATAGGAAATGAAAGAGGATTTCTTTTGTTTCTACAATTATGACTATTGAAGCAAGCTGTGGTTGTGAACATTATTTGGTTTTTGATAATTTTGTTATTTGAGAGCAGCTTAGACTACTGTGCATACAGTTACAACCCGTTATCGCAGGAGAACATAAGGCAGTGAATGCCACACGAGCAGCAGTCTCATGCAGGCAGGGAGGAAACAGTGAGTTTTGTGGGTAAAGCATTCAATTAGGACATTAAAAATATCTGGCTTATGTACATTCCTCAGCTATATGCTTTTTGTGGGGTCCTTGGAGGTGTTGTTTAGGGGCGAATCTTCAAAGACATTTAGGCATGCAGCTCTCATGGGGTTAAAAGGGACTTCACTGACTTTGTGGGCTTTGTCTTTCTGGGTCTGGTTTCCACCAGGTGATGATGCTTATTTCATATCCTGTGTATTGAAATTGCAAGCTTTGGACAAAAAACACTTTCTCTCAGTGTGTGTCATTTCATCAATTGCCAAAATGGACCCAGGGACCAAATATATGGAGACCAAGCAAGGATTATACAGTACTGCACGGGTTTGTGCGTGTGTGCAAGTATTCATGTGCAACCTGTCTCTCTAGTGACCTTTTCTGTCCTTTTCTAGCTTTGTTAGTGTCATGGTAAAACATGCTTTTCTATCTTCCCTGTCTTCTTGAATGGCTTTCCTGACTTCCCGTTCTTCATTTTTCATCTGATTTGAATCTAAGGTATGAAGGAAGATGAACATCTGACTTGCTGGAGAGCATCACTCCTGTGAATAAGAACTATGTTGAAAGATGTTTCAATTATCCACAGAAACAAGTGCTTTTAAAGCAGTCAGATCTGTTTCCTTACGGATTTGACTTTTCATTTTGCATTACATTGCACTGTATAATGTGCAAAACATACAAAGGGCAAACTGGAGTGCTATGAATATGCCTCTGACTATGTGCAATCTACTATATTATACAACATGAAATTCGTTAAAAAGTTAAGGCAAAAAATTATTTCAAAACAGGATGACAGAATGATGTAAGCATCATATGGCTATAAGGAAATGCTATGTCTGCATATTTTAATCATAGCTTTTCCCCAGATTGCTTTTAAAAGGAAATTCTGGAAAATTTTAGGCAATTCCACACAACCCTCTGGTTTTGATAGAACCGCATGAACAGAATCTGGCTCCATAAATCTTTTCTCAACAGTCTTTATAAAACCTTAATTAAAACACACTATCTCTACTAGGGCTACAGAAAATCAGGTAACAAAGCAATGGCAGCCAATATGCTCCTCTAGATGGAATAATTTCCTATTTCATTTACAGTCTTAACGAATGCTTCACTTTCTCTTCATTAAGGCCATATGCATCTCTCTTTGTCCTGGAGATAATATAACTGCTGGCACTGCGGGCTGTGCTTATGCAATTGTTATTTTTAAGACCATAAAGCACATGACACAGTGTTATAGGAGCTGCCCTAATGAAATCAACGGCACTGTCACTGTGCTCACGATCATTTACACCACAGACTGATGCAGCTGCTGGCACCGAGTAACATCTGGTTTGAAATTCAGAGGAGAGGCCATCAAATTCTTCCAGAATTTCACATCATGAAGGATGAAGCCAGTAGCCCCCATTACTTTATTTCTTCTGTACATAATATCAGTCTGAGTATTTTAATTACCAGAGGAAGGAGAAAGTGTGTCCAGCCCACCTAACATCTAAGTAGCCAGTGTATCATGGAAAAAGAAAATGAAAGAAAATCCAGCCAAAGTTCATTAATCTGAAAAATTGTCAGTCTTATTTCTCTTTGTATCCTGATCCTGTTTGCACTCAATGTGTTCACATATGAGTGAAAAGGAGATTTCAATCAACAGTTTATGCAGCATGTCCAGTTTTCATGCATTCATGTGTGACCTTTTCTTACCCTGCAGGTACAATTGGTTTCTCAGTGACATATACTTTATTAACTTTTTCATGCTGGGATTGCACTGAAGTGATGCTGCTTTTGCCCCCAGGAGTCACATCAGGTGACAGGCTTTCGAATTGCAATTTACAGAAATGGTCTCCTGCAGATGTCCTGAGGAGGATAAGGATCTCTTAGAGAGGGAAGAAACTGTCCCTACCACTTAAAGAGGTGGTGTCTCATGGTTCGTGAGCAATATCAATCTCGTGGGCCCTTTAAAGCAATTTCCATTCTTATACATTCCTCCCCACTCTCATCTTTATTGTACTTTTCAGTGGCTCTGCAAGGCTGTGAAGACCCAGGGATTTCTTTCCCAGTAGCAGCCATTCAGCCTCACTACTCCTCTGTAAAACTTTGTCTCTTCTCCTGGGAGTCAGCAAAAAGAGCATAGAGCAGCCAGGAAGAGCAGCAGGGAAAATGGAGAGGTGAAATAAAAGGCAGCATGACCAGTCAAGTCAAGGAGCCAGGGTTATTTCTCCAGGCTGGTCAGAGGGCCAGCTCTGAGATGAGAGAGAAAGGCAGGGGTCGATCAGCCTACAGTGAAAAGCAGCTAAGTAGCAGCAACACCGTTTTCCTTAACTGGGGATTTGATTAAAAGCCTGCTTAGCTCAGTGGAAAAAGGCTTCCACTGAGATCAGTAGATTTTAGATCTGTCTTCCAAATATGTTCTATCTTTGGTAATTAAAACAGCTTTTGCAGCTTCCTGTTCATCTTAGCATCACAGATCCCACAGTTCTGTTATGGAAGAAGTGGACTTGCTCATGACTAACAGGTGGAATGCTGGCAAGGAAGTTTCTACACCAGAATCTGGCCTGTAAAACTTTTATTACTAGTAAAGATGTGAGGGGAGGAAAACATCCAGAGTGGTTCTCAGTCTCTTGGTGAGCTTCCAGAACAGCATGAGGCTGCAAATCCCGGGCTTAGTGGCTGCAAAAGAAGTGCTGTTCACTTGGAAACACCATGAAACAGAAGCCCAGAGCTTTGTTACTGCCATTCTGGAAGTCCAAATGATGAAACGAACTGCTGGCTTTCATCATCACTCCACCAATGAGTTCCTGCAAGAGCCTTTGTTAAGGAAATGGGAATTTTGCATCCAAGTTCCCTTCTGAGATCTCATGAAATATTGTGAGCATTAAGAAAAAGGATTGCAGAACTGTAGCTCTTCACTGTTGCTTCATTGGTCCAAGTATCACTAGGAGTATTACTTTTAAGAGGGACAATTTAAGATGTGAGGTCTACATCTGATTTTAGACTTCAGTGAGTAGGACTCAGAGATACCATTCTTCAAAGCCCTGAGTCTCTCCACTGACTGTTGCAGTGTCCCAGACCATGCTCACCCAGGGCTGGAGCTGTGCTCTTGAGTCTCGCCCGCCAGCATTCAGCACATTTTGAATGCCTCTGTGATTCTGAGCAGTAACAATGCTCCCAATTGCTAACAACAAAAGAAAGGGTCAAGAGTGCTTATTTTGGTTCTCTGTCCACATCTTTTTACGTACCCAGAGTTTTTATGCAGATATTAGTAGAGAGCCAAAGGAAACCCACAGCTCTTTTTATACAAAGTGAGAAATTACAGAGAATAAGTCTGGGGAGTTCATTAAAAGAACATAAAACCAAGCAAAACCCTGTTACCAACAAAATACTGTCCATCTTTGTCCTGACCACAGAGGAGTGAAGCAAATTGGTCTCTTTTCTTCCAGCCATAGATGTTTTGATCATGATCCACAGTTAATGCTTTACAATGCTCAAAGATATAGCTGGGCAAGGAACAGCTGGAGAAACCAAGGGAGACACCAGGACTGCATTGCCACATCCCTGTAGGAGATTCCTATTGCATAAAATATTCCAGTGATCAAGCAGCGATTGCCAATGTGTCAGCCTGAGGGAGAGCTCTGTGAGTGAAAGGCAAGCACTGCTCTCCTGGAAGGTAAACAGGTACTGTTTACTTGCAGCTGAACAGGCATTGCTGAGCTGCCACCTGTGGCATTGCTGCGCTTGGTGTGATGCTGAACACAATGAGGTCACGCTTTTAGCTATTCATGGGCACTATTACCCATATTTTACATGTTGTTTCCTCTGTTCCCCTACTTGTCTAGCCCTCCCTTGCAGTAAACCACTGCTGCTTGGTGTATGCCAGAGGGAGCAGTCTGTTTCAATTACTGTGGCAGCACTACACCTCTGCTGATATCAAATAGCCGTTGTGCTCCTGGCCCCAGGAAAAGGCACTGTAGGGACTTGTACCTCTGTTTTGCAGGTAACAGTTCAATTTCCTAATTCTTTTTCAATATTCAGAATTTCACCTATGGCCTCTCAGTTTTCCGTGCCATCTACAGTCCCAAAGAAGAAGGGATTGATCCTGCTTATTTAAGGATCCCAGCTTTTCAGGTGGTACAATGAGGCTTCACATGTTCCAAGATGAATAAGAGCACCAAAATTTAGCCCACCTTCATGTTAGTCAAACATGCTAGCAATTCACACAAAGATCATCTTCAGTGCAAGATGAGTGAAGCCTCACCATGACCTAGGAAGGAGAGAGACCAGCTGTGTACAGTCAGACAGCAGAAGGTGAGGTGGTCTGCCCAGGGCAGCAGGCAACAGGGCCAGAAGTTGAAAGCCACCTCCTGACCTCCAGGCACACAGTTTTCTGCATGTGGGCCTTCGTTCTGTCCTCTCAGATTAAATGGTTGAGCACGACAGACCAGCATGAGCAGAGGTATAAAACAACACAAGCAAATGTCTGTGTCAGGTTTACCAATGTCTGCTCAAAGTCATACTTACCAGATATCCTGTGTTACGATTTCCCTGGATCACTGACCATAATTCTCTATGTGCCAGCCTGTAATTTCTGAAAACACTACTCTTGCTTCTATTTTTAAGTCCTGTTTCCTATCATTTTCTTCATGGTTATCAGGGCTGGGTAGTTCTATAAGAGCTCAGTCAGAGTGAGCAGCAGTAAAAACCTGCAGTTTGAGAGAAAAAAACAGTAGCATGGGAGAAAAATGGCAGTGGTGGCAAACCTCAAAAAATTTGTAGGTTCAGGCAGAGGTGTAAGCTTATCTGAACCTCTTTGGTGTGGAAATTGATACAGAATTTCATGGAAAACCTCAACTTGCATGTAAGACATCTGGCAGATCAGAGCTTCAGCTGGGTTTGAAGTAACTTGAGAGTGACTTTTCCTGCACTGTTTCCATATTTTGTCTTCCTGTCCACAGCAAATGAGAAAGTGGCACAAGCACATGATGGGTTTTGGTATGTGGGAGCAGGCTCCCTGTTTCCCCACCCTCTGTCCTTTGTAATCAACATGCTTAAGGGCCCAGCGTGCAAACAACAAAACGCCCAGCCAACCAAAGTGCCCTTTTTAAGCTTTAAAAGAATGATTTTGGAGGTTGGGAGAGGAAGTATGCAGAGGTGAATAATTATTTCATGTGAGCAGGCTGATTTTTATGGGGGCCACCGGATCAGCTGGAAGCCTCACAATGCGGAGGTGATACCAGGATAAAAACTAATGTGAAACTGTGCAGGATAAATTTCCCCTGACATACATCCCATACCACTTCAGAGAAATTGATGGCTTGCATGGATTGTTAAAAGAGTACAGATTTTGGGCTTTTGTTTTTATGCAAGACTATAAATTCCTGACACTGTGATTGTTGCCCTTGATACGAAAGTTGCATGTTATGATTCAATGGTTCTAGCTCTCCTTAAAAAGCTCATTAATCACTGATTTTACCTGTGTATAATTATTCTGCTGGAAATCTCAATCAATTTTTAAAATGTGAGAGTCAATAGTTAGAGGACTGTCAAATCTATTCATTATAAAACACTGTTGTCAAGAGTATATAACCAGGCTGTAAACACTTGTTGTAATCTAAAAAAATTGCAAAGAAAGAGTCTGATAAAGAAGGTAAGTTTAAAGAAAGGCGAGGGGGGAAAAGGAGAAGAGAAAAATCCATACAATTGTTTTTAGTTAAATGTCCTTTACTGAAGGTAGTGTGAGGCACCCAGCTCTGCAGGCTCGGAGTGAGCACAAAGCTACAGTGCTCCTCTCCTTTCTGCCAGCAGAGGGAAAGGAAAGGCTGCTATTATTCCTCCTCTTCAGATACTGCAGATGGTCTTCTGTCCCAGGCAAACAGCAGTTCAGCTCCTGATGCCAAAGTCTGCGCTCCAGGCAGAGGTTTCTGTGCCACGAATGCCTGTCTAGCAGGTGTCTTTAATCAAATCCAGGTCTACTCTGTATTTTGTACGAAAGGTGTAATTCTGATTCATGAGAGGTTCCATTAAACAATATCATGGTTCCTTCTGCCCTGAAACTTTGCAGTAAGGAAATCCAAACCAAGCCCTGTACCAGATTCTGGCAGGGAGACGGCCGCAGCAGAAAATGCCATGAATTTGTGCCAAAGCTGGCACTGGAGCCTCCCTTGCTGTCACCTCATTTCTTGTGGATGGGTTTGGTTGGAGGGGTCCAGTGTATTTCCCAGCTTGCTGTCCTGGGCTGTCTGGGCAGGCAGCCTGTGGCTGCATGCACAGATTAAATAGGAGCATGAGCTTGGATAGGGAGAACACCCATTTAAAACATGCTGGTATATGCATGGGTCTGCTTACAATCTGGGACAATTTTTGAAGTCCTCAGGACTGTCTCCACAGCTCTGGGACTTACATTAATTTTCTAGCAGAGAGCTGTGTGTTGCTATGTGGAAAACTATTGCTTGGATGGATTAGGAGGCCAGGATGATAAAACATTTGGGTCCCATCCAGCAGTGGGAATATGGAAGAGCTCACTCCCTAAGCCCTGAACACCTCCACCTCCGCTGCCTAGTATGGCAGAGTAGTCATGCTGAAAATAACTTCCCAGTTTAGACAGAGAAGTCTCTGGTGTGTCCCCTTACTCTCAGAAAGTAGGCACGAGAGGAACAAGTCAAGTGAGGGGAAATCGCTGGCTTCTCGGCATGCTGTTTCTGACAGGTGTGGGGCTGTGTGTGTCTGCCTACTAACCACAAAAATGGTTTTATGCAAGTGATTAGACATTTCAGTACAGAGTTATTATGGCTGGAGAAGCACCTTTTACAGAACTGGATCATTGCAACCGCATAAGCAGTTGATAATAGTATTTTTAAATGGCCAGTGATTCTGAACGGAGCAATAAAGCACATCAACAAATACTTAGGGAAACAGCCGTATTTATGAACCCCAGCTAATGCCCCAGCTGCATATCCCCGTGGCACACTGTACCTCCAGGAGCTGTGCAAATGGAAATCAGGACAAAGCAGCCTTCTCTAGCGCGGCACTGGATTAAAAACTCCCTGAAAGTTTCCTGCTTCTTTCTGTGGGTGTTTCTGCTTTACAAAACAGAATCTGAGGACCAAAGTAATTCAGGCTCATCCAGGATATCTAAAGGATGGGTTTGAATGCAGTGTTAGTGCACAAGGGCATTAACACTATGGGCTGTAAGAAGGCTCTAGAGCTTGAAGGCAGTGTTTCTTTAAAGCCCCAGCTGTGCAGCAAAAGAGGAGCGAGGCCTTCAATGCCTCCCCCGAGTCCTTGAGCTCCACCAAGACAATCACTGTGTATAGTCACCACAGGCTGTAGCCAAAATGTTGGTCAGTTAGCAGTGTGCAGTGCCTGGGAGAGCTCCAGAACCACACAGTCTGGAGGGAAGGGCTTTAGGGAGAGTTTACCTCCGAGCAGAACCTACTGAAGTCAGACCCAGCTTCTCTGGGCTTTATCCAGTCAGGCACTGGAACCTTCAAGGATGGAGCCTGCACAGCATTGTCTGATAATCTGCCCCAAAGTCTGACTGTCTCTGTTGTGGAAATGTTTCTCCTTATATCCTGTCTGGACAACCTTTATTCATTTTACGGCCACTGTCCTGTTCTGTGATCATACATCTCAGTGAAGAGCCTGCTTCCATCTTCTCAATAACCTCTTTGTAAGTACTGGCAGGCTGCTGGTAGGTTGTTTTTATTTCCTTTGGGGTGAACAAGTCTTGTTTCCTTAACTTTATACCGCACAGCAAGAAAGATCTTGGTGGCCATCTGCTTAGTTCACTCTGTTGGTCAACATCCTTGTGTCTGGGGACACAAAACTGGACAGAATAATTGCCATGTAGCCTGACCAGTGCCAAATAAAAAGGAATGAAATTGCATTGTTATTCACCATTCTAAATTTAAAGAAATTCTAGTAGGAAATATTTTTAGTCCTTTGTGATTTCACATTTAGCTCAACCCTAAAATCAGAGTAAAGCCCAAAAGAATCCATGAACTACTTTTTTTTTTTAAACGTTCCTCACAGCGATGCTAATAAAAAATTGCTGAAGATGTAAAAAGGATTCAAAATCATAGTAGTTCATCGACTGCAATTAAAAAATTCTTATCTTTCATTTCAGCACTGCTGGTTCATTTGTGCATCAGAGACTGTGGGGCTGAGCAAGCATCGCAGGTAAAGATGTCAGCTCTGAGCTATTTTGGGGAGCAGGCATTCTTGCCTCAGGACGCCTGAGAGAAGGGAGCAGCCAGCTCGGAAAGGCATGAAGAAATAGGATGGCCTAGGGATTTCCAGACTAGGACTCTGAAGGTGTTCCTGAGTGCTATATTGCGAACAGAATTGTTCCTTTCCAAGAGAGATATTAAACACAGTACTGCTAGGCTGCTAATTCACCTTGGTGGGCTGGAAGGCTTCCTTGTGTAGCTGCTGAAGCCTGTCACTGGCACCTGAGACTGCTTCCTCAGGAATGGCAGACTGTGGCAGAGTCAGTAATACCTTACAGACCAGTAGAAATATTAATATATTTTAATATATGTGTATTTGAAAAATGCCACCGGTGAATGGCCAAAGCTGAAAGACTCTGACTTTATTACCCAGACTTTCAGTGAGGTTTTTTTCTTTTAATCCTCCAGGCAATAATTCTCCCATCTCTTTGCTCTTAAAATCAGATTTCATTTTAATTTTTTTGAGAATAAATTGCTGTAAATCTTTGCAGAGTCCTCAGAAATGTGATGGCTGCTGTGTCAGGCATTTTAGTTGAAGAAATTCTGCAGCTGAGTTGATGGAAAATAACCTATTGCTTGCTTTTATTAACCATTGCTTTGATTATTTTTTTCCTAAGAGGCCGGAACTATAACTGGTCACAAGCTAGTGCTTCATCTAGGCAGAGATTAAGTCCAAAAAGTGTTAAAAGTAAATAAGTAACCCACAGGGATAATGTTACCTTAATACTGTTGAAAGATTTGAATATATTTTGTGAGGTGGCATTTTTCATTTCTTCCCATTCTCACTCCTTTGTTTTGGTTGCAGATAGGTTATACGAGCATTGCTTTAATTCACAAAAGCTTTCTGAATCGAAAATGCAGCATTTCAAAATTTAAGAAAGACTGAGATAGCAAGCAGCCCTCTCAGAGAATGCTGTTTGGAAGTGGTATTATTAGAGGTGCTGGAGCTGAGAGAGGAGAGCGTGTGCACAAAATTCCCTGCGTCACTAAATATGACTTTCAAAACCTCATAATATCTTCTGTAAAATCTACCATCCTGTCAAACATTTTTGCAGTTGATCTCTTTGTGGCTGAAACCATAAAGAAAGCTCAAATAAAGTCGCAACTATTTTTGCTATTAAAAAAAGCCACATCCTTTTCCTTTTGTCTCCTTGTTCTAAACCCCTGGCTGTACAGCATTTGATCAAGCCTTCAAAAAGACAAAACAAAATTTTCCCTCAGGCATAGAGCAGTCTTGGGAAGTTTTGGCTCAAGTTATAGATATTTCTGCAAAAATGAAAATAAGGTCTGGGAAAAAAATCCTACAGCAGCCAAAGCTGTGCATCGTTATCGTGGTTTTAATTATACCTAGAAAAGCAGGGGGATTGATATTATTATTGGAAGACTGAAATGGGGCTGGTAGTTGTGATAAGGATAGGGGACCCTGAAGAAACACAGCTGCTTTTTCACCTCCATGTCAGGATACAGCCATGCAGCAGCGGGCAAGCAAAAGGAAGTGCTTATGTGTCTTTTGTAGCATCCCTGGTAAATCCTCTTCCAAAGGGAAATGGCAGAGAGCGAATGCATCTGGAGCGCTCTTTCTCAACATCATTCAAACGCAGTCCTGAATTCTGAGCTGATGTTTAGCCATCAGAAGGATATTTCATACCTGCCTTGACTTGTTTAGCTGTAGGTAATCAGGCAGCCTGCTGCTCTGTGCATGTGTGTGTGAGCCCACACCTCTTTTGGACAGTTACCTGCTAATAATCAGACCTGAGCTGACAGCACGAGGTCATTAATGGTTATTAAGTTTTTTATCAACTCTGGCCTGTGTCTGATTTAAATCAGGGGTTTAGAAATGATAGCTGACCACCTACATGACCTTCTGACAAGTAGTTATATCAGTATTTAATATATTAGATTTTTCCAGCCGTATATGTTCCCTCATTTCTGTGTTATTCTGACACTATTTTCTCACCATTGTCTACCTATAACTTTCTTCAATAAACTGGCAAAATTATTATATTGTTCTTTTTCAAGGCTTGAGTATGCATTCTTCAAACAGATGTTAAGCATTAAAAATAACAAGGAGTAATGATAAATAATTGGAATGACCTGACTGAGAGATGGCAAGAAATAAAGGAAATAATTTAAGGGGGAAAAATTCTATTACCATCAGTAAGAAAAAGTAAAGTAAGAACATAATTGCAGAAGCTGTGCTTAGTATTCTTGAGGGATCCCAACCCTAAACCCTGATACCAGGAATGTGTCTGATGTGCAGTTAACATCTAGCTCAGGTAAGGCTGTGGAGATTATATCATCCATTGGGTAATCTCAAAGGTAGCTTTGTCTTATGTATATAAAATGTTGGAGTCATTCAGGTTTAGAAGCAGGAATGCATGGCTTATATCTGTGTCACTCCCCTTTTCTCTAAGCTGTGAAGTCTGATCTTTGCTTTTGCAAGGAGCACAACAAAATCTTACTCTTGCCCTTTCCATTTTGTGTGGAGGTATTTGGGCTGTAGTGAACTCATAATTTTTGTCTCAGTGCCAGAAATGGAGCTACAGGCATCAGGAAAAGTGATTGTATGTGACCAGCTCCCAGATACCATTCTGCAATTTTCTCTGTATAGAACATGCAGTGGATGGCACGATTGAAGTCTTGTAACACAGCAAAGCTGTATGATGAAACTTTAATGTCATAGTCTCTCCTCAAATGCCGCACCTTGACACCTTAATAATTTTTGCCTTTTTTTTCTTTGGACCCTCTCCGGTTATTTTAATTGGGTTGCCTGGTACTTAATGAGGGTTCTCAGTGTGGGTTCCCCTGCCCCAGCATGGAGCAGGTGAAAAAGTCCATCACCCCTCTTCACTATGATCTACTGGCTTTATCCATAATTTACAAGCAGGGAACAATATGCTGTCCAGTTTTGTTCTTCCTGAGTACCTGACATTGTTTATTTTGGGTTTCTCCTTCTTGAAACACTTTGCTTTGGATTGTGTTAGTAGGGGTTAGTGCAGGTTTTGTTTTACATTGAATTTCCTTTTGTTACTTCTCACTTGTAATTCTCTAGATACATATGTATTGCTGTATTTTTGCCCTTTCTCTTCTGTTCCTGAGTGTGCACTTTGCAACATCTTTTGCATTTCTAATGAAGGCATTACTCAGAATCAAAACTGGAAGGAACCCTGTGAACATCTTGCTCCTGCTACCTCATCAGTCTCTCTGCTGCCGTTTTGTGCAGGGCTCCTTATCACTCTCCCTTCTGCTGCTGCTCTTCCTGTAGGTCTTTATTAAGCAAATTGTTTATGCTCGTTGGTGAACTTTGTGAATGCAAACAAGCCTGTCCTTTCATGCAGTGGTTGCTCAAAACTGACTTGGAAAGATTTAAGCATGCGCTTAAGTGTTGCTGAAGGGAGGCTTCTGTTCCGATGTAATTAATTTTATCCCTCACCTTTTGATTCTAGTCTTCTAAGTATAAAACGTCAATAACTCCCTCTAGAATGGATTCTTTCTTTATCCCATGTCACTTGTTGCTCATGTTTCCAATGCCCTCTTGAAGTTTTCTAATAGCTCTTTTTGTACTGCTGGGTCGATTATTTTACTGGAGATTGAAGATAAAAGTGCTGGGCAGTAATTGCCAAGATCATTCTTCCTTCTGTGTAAATCAATACTATATTTGCTTTATTTCCAGCCTTTGGGACTTCCATAGTTCTCCATGACTTTCAAAAATAATTGCCAATGGTTCAGTAAATTAACTGGCTAATTCCCTCATCACCTGAGGATGAGTGCAACCAGACCAGCTGCATGGTGGATATTCAAAATTTCCAACTGTTCCTGTAACTTGCACTACAATAATGGCTATATGAATAGGATTTTCATTATTTCCCAATTGTTACATCCTTTTTTTTCTATTTTATTTGGGAAAAAAATAGGGGGTGGTTTGGCCTTGGAAGAAATACTGGTTTTTTCATCTTCCTGTCACTTATTAACGAAACTACTTTCTGGCTGGCTTTCCCCTACAGGACATTTTTGAAAGCCGTTCTTATTCCCCACTACTGCTTGGGTTAGCATAAATTCAGCTAGGCTTCTCCTGTCCTTGTCATTTCTCTTTTCTCCTATTTTCTTCAGTTTCTTTTCTATTTGCTGCTGCTCATTTCTGGGTTCTGTTACCTCTGAGCGAAGCAGCTTGCACCACTGTCACTGACCTACTCCTACAAATAATTGGAAACATAGCTGGGCCAGAAGGATCCAATCTATTACCAAGTTCTCTCCCGTTTCTCCCTCACTGACCTGGTATCCTCTCATACCTGGACTTTTTCACTGTCTTTTATTTATCAGCAATGGAAAAGGAATAGCTTTAGGGGGATATTTATGACTGTCTTTCCAAGATACTTTTCTTTTCCCGAGAGAGACGTAAGAGGCAGGTGCCAAGATTAAGCAAGCCCTGTGTTTCTGGTTCCCCTGAGGTCACAGCAGAGACCCTCCCTGGAGGTGGCTGGCCATTTTCTCTGTAATCTGTCACTGCAACTTCAGCCAGTGTGTGATGCTCAAGCCCAGAGCGCTTTTGTTGTCTCTCTCTCTCGTGCACTTGTAAGGGCACTGACTTACATGACCTAGCAGGACTTTTCCATCTTTAACTTTTTGAAATGGTTTACCTTTTACAGCAGCGCTCTCTGACTCTTTCATTTCTTGGTCGTCTCTTTTCCCCAGAGGCTCAGTTTTATACCTCCCAGGTCTCAAACTGCCCTCACTTTAATAAATAATGGCAGTTTACAAGCTGTGATTTGGACGCTATACTTGTTGTGCTTGGAGTATTTCTGAATAGATAATTGTCAAAAACTCTTTCCAGATTTAGGGCAGATTTTTTCCTGTTGTTGTAGTACCAGCTCTCAAACTCATCTCTGCAGCTTTTAGAGTGGGTCACCATGCTGTGCTCAGAGTAATGTAATGTAATGTAGTGTGTCAGGCAGCTCACACAACCTGTTTCTCATTTGAAGCTGCTGCTACCCTAAAACTATCATTTTAAGGAGGAAAATTGTTTATTCTCTTCTTTGATGTTGTTTCATGTTCATATGCCTCTATTTTGCCCATTTTCCTCATGGTGGAGGCTACTTTTTTTGCTCCAGTGACCGGATACTTGGACATGAAAACATGTTACCACTTACTGTCCTAGAGAGAGGGCAGGAAATAGGTCTGGGGAAGAGCACCATTATTTTCTTTCTTAGCTTTTCTACCACAGGCATTATTATTCCTGGCTTCCCACTGATTGTCTATGATACAGTCTTCTGAAAACATATGGATAAGACTTTAGAAACATATTACAGGAAATATTAAAAGTACTATCTTGTTACTAAATTCATAATTATCCTTCTTTTGAGAGTACCTTATAAAGAACAAACATGATACCACAGATGGTGTAGTTGGAAACAAGGTGGTTAATTAAAAAAAAAAAGGGGGGGGCGGGGAGAATCCCTCACCATTTAATTTGTACACTGTGTTGATTTTTCTGCATAACCCCTATCACCCTGCTGCTCCAGGAGCCTCACGCCTTCCTTGCCGTATTTCTGCATAATGCAGGTTGTGCATCTTGCTCTGGCAGAAGCAGTTCATGTCCCCAGCTAAACCTTTCCATGCTCACAGATGTTCCACCTCACATTGTTTAAATTTCATCATTACTGGAAAGAGGAAGCTGAGCATTTCAGGACCCTGGTAAAGGGATTGCAGTGACTGTCCCCAGTCATACTGCCCAGTCTCTGCTCTTCGGTTGTTTTGTGAGCTGGGCTCTATTCACATTAGGTGGGCATCTGTGTTGCCCTGAAAAAAAAGTGGATGAAGTTGGCCTCTTCTTCCTCACATGACTGAACGTATTTTTACGTGTGGAGGAAATTCACACTAAACTCTAAAAAAGCTAATGAAGGTCCAGCTTGTTAACACAGTAGGTGACTTGCTGTAGTCAGTGGCAGCATCTTTTTCTTCCAGGCAATTTTCTCGCTATGACTTTGTTCTTTAGTCCCTGCTGTCTTGTAGCTTCAAGAATAGAGTCTCAATTAATATTTGCTGTGTTGCCTCACACTCAGCCATTAGTTAGGCTTGAAAACTGCCCATTCTTCAGGCACTCCCACTTGAAATGTATGAAATGTTGTGGAGGATGGCCAAGGGAAGGGAAGGGAAGGTCCGCAAAAGCTAATGGCAAACAGAGAACACGAAAACACTGAAAGACGCCCCTGGCATTTGTTTCTAGTTCTAGTGATTTTGATGCTGAAAGGATGATGAAAAGATGCAAAGCAATTTTAAAAACAAACAAAAAAAAGAGGACAATATGAATACAAAAGACATCATCCTCCAAGAGTTCAGTTATCCAAGAGAAGGTTAGGAGATAGCTTGATCATGTTCCCTCCATAACTATTAGAGGAGAAGGCTAATAGCAGAGGACTCTTAAATTGGGCACACAGAATCCTTAAGCAGTACCCTCAGACATGGGAAGTGTGTGACTGAAGCTCGTGTCCCAGTCTTAGCTAGACTGATGGTTTCACAGGAGGGGCATGAAGACCCCAGGGGACTGCTCCTGGTTACACTGAACCTGACAGGCAGAGGTGCACCCTCCTGTAGGTCACAGCAGCGGAGGAGGTGGATGTGTTTTGACAGCACCAAGCTGGGTATCGTGTTTTCCCTTTAGACATTGTCGTCCATTTGAGAGTCACTTCGCAGCCAACCAAATCTGCAGCTCAGGGGGATGCATTCATTCAACATTTACTCACTTATGCTGGGTCCATTTGCCTCGCAGTCTATAACACAGAGAAGTGTGCCATATTTAATTTTGTCACACCTATGCCCACATTTCCAAAGCTTGTAGCTATGGGCTGCCAGAAAGATAAGAACTCCACACAGGTATAGGTGTTTTGCCAAGACTAATGATGAGACAAAGTGCATAAAATTTAAGAAAGGCAGGCAAGTCCTGATCGTTCAGACTTTGCCCTAGTACTGCCATTTAATGAGAAAGTTCCTCTTTATCTGCTCAAAAATTGTTTTCTCCCGCAACACTGTTCAGAAAATAATTTCTTTTACTTTCTGTCTCATGGCAGGTTATATGGCTGCATTTGTTTTCAGTCTCAGTCTGATTGGAAATCTAAAATATGGCTCTTGGTTCTTTTGAAACAAAGCAAAAACCCCTCTGAGCAGAATTTGAAGAAAGTGGTCTGTCTTCTTTTAAAGATAGTTTTGAAACGTTTTGCAGATTTTGAGCTGTATAGGAAAATGTTAACGGGAAAGTTCCTTTTGTACTGGTTCTAGAACCTTGGCAGGGGCTTGGGGCTCCTATTAGTCTAGGTAATGAGCACTAATAACAGTGATAATGATACTTTTGAATGTTTAAAATAGATTCTGTGACAATGTGCTGGTCAAATGTGATATAATCAAGTTTTATACAGTTTTAATTTTCCAGCTATATAAAAATCCAGTTTTGAGATGACATGCCATTCTGAGATAATCTTCCCTGCATAATGAGGTAAGAAATTTAGGCTTTTCTAAGTGCCAGTTACTAAATTTATAATTTTATCTTGGAATTTGGACACATCAGAAGAGTAACTAGTAACAGTTTTACCAAGAGCATGGGACCTGCTAGCATGTAATTTTAGGTGCTTAAAACACCAGATATTAGAGACACAGCTTCCCATAGCTGAAATATAATATTTTCTAATTTATCAAAATCAGATGTCTGGGATCCTACTTAAACAACCAAAACGTGTAGACCTCAGCAGAAACCCAGTCTTGCAGGCCTGGGATAAGTTGTGTGTTTTTGTTTAAACAGCATGACAACTTCTAGCACGCAGTTGCCAGAAAACCCAATGCATAAGAAGTCTCAATTATTTTATTTCTTGGCCTAGCAATTTCAGATATGTCCAGCAGAGAGCTCTTTGTCTCTCAAACTCTCTATTTCTGAGGAATGTGCCCCAGAAAACTTTAGCATGAAGAAAGCGCACATGAGATAGGAAAGGCAAAATATGATATAGCAATGTCCCAGGTCAGCCTTAAGCCAGCAAAAAGAATCTCACTGAGTCAGCATGCTCTCACCTCTGATCTAGGCTCCATTCCTTTAACAATTAGAAATTTAGATAAACAGGGGCCACTGAAATCTGGAGGTTCAAGGATAATAAAGGATATAAACTAAAGTCAGCTGAAAGCTGAAACTATGTCTAATAAATTCTTTATTACTAAATTTTCCTTTCCTTTTGATTTTTTTAAAGACCACAGCAGGACTCAGGTCTTGGTAATTCACATTTATAAGTAATTCTCATTTTATTTACAGGAACACATTCTAAGGAATATTTTGGAAGTTTGCTGCAGAGATTCTCTGCTGGCTGCCAATACAAAGCTGCAGGTAATGAAAAGTTTCTAACCAAACTTTCTATAAAAACAAAATAAAAGAAAAATGTTCAAGTTCTGGAACTTTATATGTAAAGTACAACTCTAATCTTAAATATTTCCCCCTAATCTCTCCATAATTCCTGGATTTTATTTGCTTAGTTTGCAAAAAAAGATTAGACGTCTCCCTACAAATAATGATAAATTATTCACTTCCCTTTGTGCTTATGAGTTGTTCACAGAACTATATTTATGAGGTAATTTGTAGTTTCTAGCAATCTTTAGTCTCTCCTTGCTGGGAAGCCCAACCCAATATTCCCCAGCAGATTTTCTGCAGACTTCACTGATCCACTCTTCATTCTGAGCAGGCACTGGTCACCTAAGTTTCGGTGTGTGGTCTCAGATCGCTGAATGGGTAATGGCTGGTTTTGATCCTGTGATAAAGGATAAGTCTGTAAGGAGAGGTATTTCCCATGTGCAAGTATTCTGGCTCCTACACAAATGCAGGACTTGCAAAAAGCAGCTCAAACCTCTCTTAGCATCCATACGCCAAAGCTCAGTCATTCAGGGGCTAGTGTAGAGTAGACGTAAAGCTGCAGGAAGTTGAAGAATTCACTGAGTTCACTCCTGTCGTGCTCTAGTCCCGTTCTCCACTTCTGACCAAGGAAGAAACCTAGGAGAGAAAATGGAGGCTCAGTCTCTTTCTGCTTGCTTGCTCTAGAGCTTGTTGGGAAGTGATTCAGCTGAATGCTGCCATGACAATACTCATTATCAACTTTACACAGTACACTGGCAAGTTAGTTTTCTTGTGGAAAACCTTACTTCACCACTTTTTATCCCTCTCACCCACGGTCTCTGCCTGAAGGCTGCGATTCTCTCTGAAACATATCAGTTTGGTTCTCTGGCCAACTTAGAAAGTTAATTAGCTGTTTTCTGCTTTTCTGTGCTTACGCCTTTCTCTGTGACAGAGAGTGAACAAATCTGCAACCAGAATCCGGATGCCTAAGTGATAACACGAGCGTCACTGTGCTGCCAGCCAGCCCTGCTACAGTGCTTCTCCACATATAAGCAGGTTGGCCACTGAAACATAAGCTTTGTCATCTTCCTTCCTTGATCCCACCCAAACCTTAAAAGCTGCAGATGACCTTGGAAAACTGTTCTCCACTGTTCCGAGTAATGCAGAGCTCCCCGTGCACATCCCTGCCATTGCCCGGTGTTGAGGCACTCACACTCCCAGCCTGGGTGTGCACGGGGTTTGCTCCATATTCCAGGAATGCTGCAGCCAGGAAGGCTGAGGAGCAGGGTAAGTGGAGAGCAGATGAGAACAGGAAGGGAATAGTAGTGTGATGTGATGGTTCCATACTCTACTTAGGAGGCGTATGACGCACACATATTTACCATAGCTGCAGAATTCTGGCAAGTTCCAGTGAATTTGTGAAGTTACTGAGAAAGAACAGTCGTTAGCAAAGACCTGAATGGTTTTTCAAGCTTCTAAACTTGCTCAGATTCCGAATTTGATCCCTGCCAACAAAGATAAAATCTACCTGGTTTTAGTGCGGGATGCCATTAATATCTGAGGAGAGTTTAATAACACCACAACATATTCATAAACTGATCCTTAGTGATTTGTGCAGGCATATCTCTGTCTACCTAACATATCCTTCTGCCTTTCCATTGTAGGCAGTCTCTTCCTCTGCAGTTTGTGAACATATCTTGCAGAGGGCCAACAGCCCCTTCTTCAGCAGCACTGAGCAGTCATGGTACCCAGAAGGAAAAACTACACTTGGGAAGGTTTGTAGTCCAGTTCCTGATTTCATGGATTATTCTGAAAGTTGTATTATCTATTTTGCCTGAGTGGCAGCTGTTTATAAGCCTTGAGGGAGAAATATTAAATATCACTTTCTCTTTCATAAGAAAGATGATCTTATTTATCCGATCTGGGTTTTATTCTTTGATTTTTATATGTCCTAAAGCACCAAACATAACTTCAGTGCTCCAGAAGTGTTCTGCCCTGTGCCTTTGAATCAGCCCAGCCTGCCAGGCTGGGCACATGTCTGACATTTCAATAGTGTTTTGTTCTTACTTGGTAACTGAGATCACCAAACTCCCCTGACAGAACATGGCCCAACTTCATCCCCTGTAAAATTGATTGACTGTCCTAGTGATACTCCAGCTACCCTTCACAACATTCCTGTAGGATATGTATTTCCATGGAGCAGATCAGAAAAGATAAGATTTGAAGCACAAAGATTAAAAATGTTTTCATATTGTGCATTCAAGCTGACCTCAGTTTTTCAGTTTCAAAGCTGTTGCATGTGTTCTCTCCATTCTTCTCAAACACATGACTGAGAATGAAAGAGAATGTCATCACCAATTTGTTCACAGTCATGAACTTATTTGGTTAAGACTCACAGTGAAAACAGTCTCCCAGAGAAGAACATAGGGCATAAGGAAGCTAAAAGAAGAAAATAGGGTTTGATCTGTGTTTTAAAAGTGGACCACTTGGATGACCGTCCTTGCTGTTCAAACACATTTGGTTTATTCTGGTTCTCGGTCCTGCCATCAGCTGAGAGAAGTAGGGGTAAGAGATCTCAGCAAGCCCCAGGCTACCCAGCAGATCAATATCTGAGTTGAGATGAGAATACAGCTCTTACCTCCTGGGGCTGTGGTTGGACACAACTACCTCTTCTGTGTTATCAGAAAAGCCCATTAAGAGCAACTCGTTTATACCAGGACACACAGATTTAATTCCTTCTTTCTTTTAAGTCTTTTCTAGTTCTCTGTCACCAAGCATTGATTTTAAAATGGACATTTATCTTCCTTGGGCAGAACACTTTCAGGTATTTGCAACCCTCTGAACTTGCTCTCTAACACTGAAAGATGATAATTCCAGTGAATTGAAGCTGGTGATAGACTTTTTAATAGGCAAATATTGCCACCAGATTTACCTGCTGACAGTGGAGTTGATGTTAATGGCAAATGGTATGAACTAGGAGAACTTTGGGGTCTTTTAATGCTAAAAGCCTGAAGCATGTAGGTTTTTAATTTACAAGCTCCACTTACTATCTACTTATCAGGAGCCTGAGGCTTGCAAATGGGCAAAAATGGATAAAGCAGTTAAAGAGGTGCTGAAGTATTATTAGGTGTGAAGCTCTGAGTGCAAATGCTGTGTGCAATTGCTGCACTGGCTGGGCACAGAGGTACAGGCAGTCACTGCCAGCTGGTGACAATGTGCCTAGTGGGACACCCACATCTACTTGAGCGTGTGTTATCGGGGAATAGAGGATGGCAGCCTTAGGATTAGATGCCAGGAGAACCCGGCAGCAATCAGGAAGCTGTTGTTAATAAGATTGGGTTTATGTATACTTTACGCTTTGTCACTTGTTCCTCTCAGGAAGGCAAACTCAGTGCAGACACACTGGAAATACTGCTGGGCTGCACGGGGTGGCTGGAGCCTCCAGTTGCACCAGTGCTGTGAAATTTTAGGTGGGAGCACCTGTGCTCCCCTGCTTCTGCCTGCAAACAGCAGGAAAAGTCACAGTCTCTCACTGGGGTTTAGCACAATGTGCAATGAGGGGCAGATCCGTGTGCCAGATAAAACAGGTTTTGTTGTTCTTTGGTTTTGATTTTCCAGGGAGATGTGAGAGAAAAGGGGAGGTGATAGTATGTGTTGAATTTAACAGAAACTATTTTGCTTCTTACATAAAGGACACTTTTGAAAACAGGAACATCAGTGTAACAGGAGAGGCAACTTGACAGGAGGGGAGCACTTAAAGTAATGTGATTGCTTCACAGTGAACCATGAGGTCAGGGCTATGAAGAAGTCCAAACTGTGTCAGAGCTCCTCATTTCAAACTAATGAACCCCTTGATGACAGGAGCTGGAGTTCCTTGACAAAGGGGATGGACTGTTTGCAGCAAAGTGGTGATGGCAGTGTCAGTAGTAGCACCAAGAGGTTAAAGACAGCAATTTAATTCACACGGGCAAGCGTATGTCACCTTTCTGGTCAGGAGGGTCTACACAAATTCCTCTTCTAAGTTCAAGTTCAGCACTTTATCTTCAAACTATCAAGGCCAAACAGAGTTCAGTTTTACATACTCACGTAGAAGTTCACCTTTTATTCACCAGAAACATCTTGTTTCATGGCTCATAAATATTAAACTAATATAAATGTAACCTCTGTGCTCTCAGGACTGATCACGAATGAATAAATTTAAGAACTAAAATTTCCAAGCTGCAGTCTCTTTTACCATTGTTAGCACTCTCTGACAGAGGCTGAACAAAAGCACCACCAACTGTGGTCATCTCAAATGCAGAAAGGACTCTCGCCTTCATTCCCACCTCCCCCAACTCTGACTACCCACTTGTAGAAACTCAACAACCACAAATACTCCAGCCTGACACTGTGAGCTTTGAAAACAACAATAAGAACACGAATGTTTCCAATGCCCCATTCACAAAAACCATGTCCCATATGTGTGAGGATATGTTGGCTTCTGTGGCATTGTAGTCATATCAGTGCTGCCGTGTCCTTCTTCAGTTATTTGTTGTTGTGCCAGCACAGTCTAGAAGTCACCAGTAACAGAAGTATCCAAGTGATTTTGTGCTGTAACTTCTGAGATGAAAAACTTGGCTGGGAAAAAACCAGAAGTCGTAAGTCTATTTGCCTCACCTACTTACTGTGTGATTATCTGGAACAGCTTGTGAAATTATTTGGAAACCTAACATATTTAGCAGATAGGGACCAAGACTCTCTGTGAGCTCGCCAAAAGCAAACTTTAATTCACAGTCTGGATATCAGGGGAGAGCTGTTATTCAAGGGGTCTGATGTAAGGCTTTTCTGACATTTATATTGGTGAAACACAGCTCCGTCCCATATTTAAAGGAAGAAAAAAGTAGTCAGAACAAGAAAATCTCTTAGGAAAGCTTCAAGGCCAATGGCCAAAATTTAAAAGTTACCCTGATCACCCTCATTTCTCCTTTGGGTCTCTGAGAAAGGTTCTTGGATTGTGCAAAGGAAGATAGAGATAGATATATATATATATATAGTTGACTTTGAATCTCAAAAGATGAAATATTTCTGGATGCTCAATGCCCTCAGCTCCTGCTGTTTCTGTCTGACATTACACAGCTCTTAAGAAGTGGTAGATGTTCTGCTGAGTATTTCTGCCACCAAGTACTCAAGCTAGAGCAGCTGTTTTAGATCTAAGGCTACTCTTACTCCTCTTACTTCCTTCTTGTCTTGCCTCTCGTGCTGAGTGCCTTCCTCAGTCTTGCCTGCTCTTTGCAGAGGCAGGACACAGAGCCTGCTGCTGCTTCAGGTTTCGGATAGGATGCTCATCTCATGCCCAGAGAAGGCCAAAAAGACGATCTGAGTAGATGAGCAGAGTGATAGAAAGTGAAATTAGCAATAAAAAATGATTTAAAAGTCCATTCTGTAAATCTACAGTGGCATAAAAAAAAAGTCCTGGCAGGGGTTGATGATGTCCTTTGCTGGAAATGGTGCCTGGGGCAGTATTATGCTCTCATGCTGATGATGACAGATGTACAAACCAGAAAGTTGACGGGAGTATGAGGCAGCTTTGCTCCATCCTCCAGCCCAGCCACTAAACCTCTCCAGCTGGAAAAGACCTTGTGTAGTTGTGATTCACAGAGGGTGTTATCTCCTCTCGGAGAAGGTAAGTGGGGTTGAGTATCTTTCTGAAGCAGGTCAGCTGCTGGGGTTGGCACAGAAACGGGCTCAAAAGGAGAAGCAGGTGTCCCAGAAAAGGCAGAGGTGAGTATCTTGCTACACGAGTCAGAGGGGACTCAGTCTTCACACAGGGGGTAATCTTGAAGTCTATGTGGAGTACCCAGGCTACCAAAAGAAGATTAGAGCCTCTCCCCATGCTGTCCTGATGGCCTTTCAGCCTTCCTGGATGAGCACAGTACCAGGAGGCTGGCATGGCTGGAGGGTCTATTTTTCTGATAAAGCAGAAGATGAAGTCCTGACTGCTTGTATTTATTCAATGTATTGTATTTATTGATGGCACCTTCTGCACAGAGAGAGCAAAGGACTCTTGCCCTGGGTGAACATATAATGTCCCACTTGAGTTTCCATGGCATTTTGCTGTTCTTGGCCCAAATAATTGTTCAGGTTTTGTACTGAATAGCAAATGGTTTCAGCTCAGACAGAGCAGTTCAACAAGACCTGTGACAAAACTTAACTTAGTGCTGACTTAAAAAAGTACTTGTGTCTGTGAGGAGCCACCGTGGCTGTGGTTTGTATTCAAAGCCTTACGGTGTGCTGAGAAAAGCTCCATGAGGCTAGATCTGGAAAGGTACTAGTATGTCTGGAAGTCAGAGGTTGCAACACACGATGCTGAGATGAGCAATCCAGGACCTGGAGCCCTGCGTTGGACACCTGTGTGCCTGGGAAGTCCCGTGCTTCTCACAGGGGCTTCCAGGCCAGCATGCTAAGCACATGGCCTGTGTTAACCAGAGGAGTAACCTGGCCCAGGGATGCACTTGTGGGGCACTAGGGTGCATTCCATCAGGAATGTCAGTGTTCTTGGGCCAGAAGCTGCTTCTCTGTGTTTTCCTTAAAAAAACAATGAGCAGAGGTCCTGGAGGCAATGGCTAGAGCTATTTTCCCAAGAGGAAAGAAGGCAAGATTTCATTCCCTCATTTGTCTGGAATAGGAGGTGTAGACTAGAGGTGAGATACGATATGTGTGGGCCTGCCTCCCTCAGCTGAGATCTCCTGCCACCCAGGGCAGTGCTGAGGGGGAAGATGGGCTTTGGCCACCTGCTGTTGTAAAAGAAGTCCCTATCTTCCTGTCATGACTTGGTTTGAAGAGGGAGTGATGTCTGAGGATGTGATATGAGTTAAGCATGTTCTGAAACCAACTCTCAGATCAGCCATCTTCTTAGATCACAGCTAAATGTCCAGTTTCCATGAGCCAGCAATGTGCACTCACAGCCCAGGAGGCCAATGGAATCCTGGGCTGCATCCAAAGCAGCATAGGCAGCAGGACGAGGGAGGGGATTCTGCCCCTCTGCTCTGCTCTTGTGAGATCCCACCTGCAGTGCTGCATCCAGCTCTGGGGTCCCCAGCAGATGAGGGAGATGGACCTGTTGGACCAGGTCCAGAGGAGGCCACCAAAATTATTAGAGGGATGGAGAACCTCTCCTATGTGGAAAGGCTGAGAGAATTGGGATTGTTCAGCCAGGAAAAGAGAAGGCTTCAGGGTGACCTAATTGCAGCCTTCTAGTACTTGAAAGGAGCCTCCCAGAAAAATGGGGAGAGACTATTTAAAAGAGCATTTAGTGACAGGACGAAAGGGAAAGGATTCAAACTAAAAGAGAGTAGGTTTAGATTAGATATTAGAAAAAAAATTCTTTACTGTGGGTGTCGTGAGGCTCTGGAACAGGTCGCCCAGAGACACTACGGATGTCCCATCCCTGGAAGTATTCACAGGTTGAATGGGGCTTTGAGCAACCCGGTCTGGTGGAAGGTGTCCCTGCCCATGGCAGGGAACTAGAAGGTCTTCCAGGTTCCTTCCAATCTAAACCATTCTATGATTCTGTGATCATAGTTGGACATAGACAAAGTGTTAAGCTCAAGGAAGGAGTATTTGCAAAAACTCAGCCCTAGACATCTGAGACACCTGAGTGAGCAAGAAATCACACCTTGTAAGTCAGCAGCCTGGGTGCCCCCCGCCCAGATGAGGATTTTTGTAGTGGCGCTTTTAGATGCAGTGCCGCCGTGCAGACAACTAGTGCTTATCCAGACTTTCAGGATTACCTTGATATGAAGCTTTCTGGTGTCTTTTGAAGCATTTGCCTTTTCTTTATCACAGAAAGTGATATTTGATGAAACTGACAGTCCACATGATCCTTTCGATCAAAGCAGCATGCATTACTGTTTAACGAAGCTTGTGACTTGAGGTTCTATAAAATATGCTAAGAGCCTGCATTACAAGATCCAGTAATAGAGGAATTAGCTTATAGTGTACACAGGAGAAAAGCTTTGCTCTGAGACAATTTACAGAGGTTCTGGAAAAGGATTGGCTATAATTTTGCTCTGAAACAATGCTGCTGCTTTTATAGCAATTTTTATTGGCAAGTTCATCCTCAAATGTGTTGTTTTATCATTACTTTTCTATTATTCACACTGAAAAAATATCACCACAAAAATATTACTTGCTCCAGTACAAAACTCGGTTACTAAGGTTACTAGATGAGATCTGTTTGGAATGATTTACAGCTCCTAAACACTCTTTCCTCCCCCAATGAGCTGACTGAGAAGAAGAATCTGCCCTAATAAATTAACCATGGTAAATGCAGACTGACCTACAAATTAAGAAATACAAGGTTAAATACAAACATCGATCAAAGGCAAGAACTATAAATAGATAATGAACTGAAGAAACAATGCCTGCAAAGCAAAAGGCTCCTGGAGTTTCCACGTTGGCTGGCAAATGCTACTTAAGTACCCTGCTCAGCAGAAGAGGAGGATACTGCTTACATGCATTCAGAGGAAATGTTGTGCAGCAGGAAACGTCGTCACATCTACCTAGAATAATTCAAGAAAAAATGAAAACCATCCTCCATGAAACTCTGCGGGGAAGTTCAGCATAACTTCTCCAGGGCCAAGGCTGTGACCTGACACACAGTATCACTGCCTTTACACAGATGAGAAATTGTTGCTCTGATTGTGTATTTTCTATTACTTGTTTTGCAGTTGCTGAAGTCCAAAGCCATGTTTTACAGAGGGGCTACCTCTTATCTTTCATCTTGTTGGTAGAACTGAAATCTGTAAAAGCAGGTATAGTCACTAACAACGAAATATAAATTATACAGGCAAACAAGGACATCCCTGAGTGTCATCACAGGTCTGTTGCCTTCAGGGCAGTCGCAATGACATTCAGTGACTGAGGATACAGATTGATAGGAATGGGGCTCTTCCAGGCATGCATTTTGTTTTGCATGTTATTGCATGCCTGTTTTGAAAGGCAGGCCCTAAAGCTCTCACCTGAAGTGGGATTCTTTCTCTGGAGCCCTATAATCCACCATCAAAGGTTTCGGGAACAGCCTGCTTCATTGAAAACATGATCCTTGCTGGAGATCCCTGAGCCTTCATGGTGGCAAATAATGGACAGACAGATGCCCCTAGAGATGCAAGACAGGCCCTAGGCAGATGAGGAGACTCAGAAATGTTCTCTGCTGATTAAAGTCCCACTTTCATGTAGCTGCCTCTGGCAACAGGGAATATTGTACGTAGCACTGGAAGGGATGTAGGAGCAGATTTAGAACTAGAATGGTGCTACTCAGATGAGAGCATTGTCTTTGATAACCACAGAGGGGAAAAACCAAGATGGAAAGGATATGTTTTAATTAGGCCATCAGTGTAATAACTCAGCTGGGAGTGCCACTTGGAAGTATGCTGCAGCAAACAAGCCTCGTTTTTTACCCTTAAGCTTTTCTCCTTTGCAGGGCTCTGTCAGCTTTCCCACTGCCAAGGCCCTGAGGAAACAGGAGATTGGTTGAGGTTGAAAGAAGCCCCTGGAGATCGTCTAGTCCAACCCCGCCATGCTCAGTGCATCATCTGCTAGACAGGTTGCTGAGGATCAGGACTGTTAGCAGGCTGCTCCAGACTCTGTCCAGTCAGATTTTGAATACCTCCAAGAACACAGACTTCACAATGTCTTTGGGCAACTTGTCCCAGTGTTTGACCAGCCTAACAGTAAAAAATGTTTCTATTTCTTATGTTTAAATTGATTTTTTTAAATTTCAATTAGTGCTCATTGCTTCTTGTACTATCACCAGGCACCACTAAGTGCCTATCTCCTTTTTCTTTACTGCCTCCCATCAGGTATTTATACACAGTGACAAGACCTCCCTGGGCCATCTCTTGTCCAAGCTGAACAGTCCCTGCTCTCTCAGCCTCTCCTCAGGTCCCACATAGGCTTGCCCCACATTTTACTTTCAATTCCTGGCAACTGAATGTACTTACGAAAGAACAGATTTTGCCCTAGAGGTTTGCCACAAGGTGATGCTGCTAGATAAATCTATTTCTCCTCCACCCCACCTCTCAGACAGAGATCTTAGAGACTTCATTTCCTCACTGTTATCAACTAAAGGCACATCTGCTTTCTGATTCACTTAGGATGATTTTTAAATCAAGCTGGTGATGCACTTGATTCTTTCTAATTGGTACACTGTGACTTATCACCTTGGAGAAGTCCTAGCCATGCCCTAAATCCTGATTATTAAGTCAGCCTCTTAATAATATCCCAAATCATTTCTGTGCAAGTGTACAATAATAATTTTATGAGGCAGTTTCTTGGCTGTAGAAGGGTGTAGGAGAGATGTGAACCTGTCTCGGAAGCATATTGCTCTTTTTGATGCCAGCCAAGAACCATCTTGTCATTGAGGCATTGCTGCATGTGGTCTGCCTTCCTATCCCCCCTCCTGCCAGCTGCTAAAATATCTTTCTTCTTGTCACTCCATTCTGGCCAGCTTAGTGACCTTCCTCAGGAAATCAGCTGTCTGGCTGTGCCCTGGGCACACCATGTTATGTTTGTGCACCTGGGCACTGCTCCCTTGGCTCATTCACAGCATCTTGGAGTGACATTTGGAAAATCACCGAACCTGCTCTTCCACAGTTCCTGTGTATACATGGAGGCAGTGGCATCTCATCTCTCCTTGACTTGACACTGTTCTGGATGGCAGAACTTGCAAGGAAGGATTTTTCCCTTTTATCAGGGGAGCACAGTGAGCTCTCTCTTGCATGCTGCCACAACAGAGTTCATCTCTAAAATAATACTCTGATCTGTGAGGAGAGGCTGGTGACCAGATCAGTCATGAGAAATGTCTTGGTGTGACATTGTCCATCCAATGCTTCTGTTTTCTGTGATCCATAACCCATGCTTCTGTTTTCTGTGATCCATAACTCAGCATGGAGCTTTCTATCAGTTGGGGAGGGGCGCAGAGGAAGGGAGTGAAGGGACAGGCGCAGATATTCTCACTGCTCTTTGGTCTTCCCTGTTGTGAATCCTGTGAGCCGAGGTTCCATGTAAACCCCTTCCTGCTGAACCCAACCCAGAACCTGAGGAACTACCTGCCACAGGCTACAGGTCAAGTTGTTTTACATTGGGGCAGGTCTTCTTGAGGAGCAGCTGGAATGACCACAAAGAAACAACAGTACACCATGACCCAGGAGGGAAAACAGTAGTCCCACATATGGGGAACCTAAATGTTGTTAAATGTTCCTCCTCTTCTAGTCCCTGTCCCAGAATGGCCGTTTAGTGGGAGCAAATTGAAGACTACACATGATAAATGCCCATACACACACACAGACAGCTGAGCTTGGGGCTGGCTGCCGGGACGTGCTCGTGGCTGGCTTGCAGCCTAGGAAAAGCTGGAGGAAACAGTGACAGCTAACAGGAAGCAGTGCTTTCAGATCAGGCACTTTCAACGCTGCTGTGGTGCCCTCTCACAAAGGCTTTACTTTCTGCTAATGAAAGATGTTCTGAAGGGGGTAAATCCCTTTCTTAATCCGCTCCCACACCCTCATAAATTCACAACAACTGATGGGCACCATTTGTTGTAATTACTTTGGTCCTTAGATGACTTCTTTACCCACGTGCCCTTTGAATTTAAACTACATTAACCAGCAGTGTTACTTGCCTGCAAATTAGTCAGCTCTTATGTTTTTTAGCTAAGGAATAGCACAGTTGAGTTCATATATTTGTTAAGTGATTTATGAAATTTATGAAAATGTGTTCAGATAATCTTGATGTTAACATTAAGGTTAACCTTAATGTTAATGATGTATTACCACAGCACTAATAATTCAGAGCTTTGACTGAAAGCAAAGAGACAGTTCCTCCAGGCACCATCAACCTAATTCCTCTTTGGTCATGGGACAGAGTGCAGCAACCTGCTCAGGCCTCACCTTGAGGGGGGAAAGGAAACCATGGTTAAACAGGTGTGTAACCCTTGTCTGGAAACACATGCCCAGATCTCGTTTTGGCTCTCTCATCAGCCTACATCTAGGTAATGTGTCAGCCAAGGAATATCTACTTACTTCTACCTCTCTGTTTTATTTAGAAAGTGGGTATTTTTGTGCAGAGTTGCTGTTTTCTGGTCAACAACCGTTCATCAGCAAAGAGAAGGTCATGTCCCTCTGACAGTACTGCCTTGCATCAGTAGAGCAGTGCCCAGCCTTTTTTCTCATTAAGGGCAATGTCAGCACAATGCCTTGCACTGTCAGGAGTCAGGAGTCCTGGACTGGGTTCACTTGCATATCTAGTTCCTTTCTCCTGGCTCATCATGGCACAAACACAGTCATAACATCTGATCTCTGATAAAAACAGTTCAAAATGAGCAGGTGGGAAGAAGTCCACCTCTATTTTCAGGGTGAACCTAAAATGCTGTAAGTATAACAAATACAATGGTGAGGGGATATTTTAAGCATAAATGTTCTGAGGCAAAATAGAGTTTGGGTCCTGACCAGATATGGCATAAGCAGCACAGGAAGACTCTGTATTAAAAGCAAACCCTTTTTAGCTGAATGATCAGAGAGTGCTCATCTTCCGTAGTCTATAAAAGTAAATTTGTATACAGGGAAAGCCTCTACAAAGTATAAACAAGATCAAAATGCAGCCTCATTACCGGTCACCCTGGCAAGTGCTGTGCTGCACAGAGCTCTACAGGAGAGAGCTTCTGAGGAGAAGAAATGAGCCAGCCAAAATATTATCTTCTAGGCTCATAGCCCACTGCTTCCTGTCAGTCACTAGATAAATTCTTCCTCAGGATGATTTTCTTTGCCAAAGGGAGCACAGTGCTGCTGTCTGCGATACACAGTCTCAAAAACATAGGTTTCTGTTTATCGGCTCAAGCTGTACTTGGACTTCTGTCCCTTCACTTGGGTTATCGTGTCTAGTTGCTGGCTTACAGCTGCAAATCAGGTGCCAGAGGAGAGTCAAATTCGATTTGATGCTGTAATTAATTCTGTAGGAATAAAAATGCTTGCAGGAATATGACAGCTCATTCCGCCTGCAAGCAGTGATGTTAGGTTCCAGCAAGGCTAAAAATACATCATATTTACTCAAATGTAAAGCATCGGATTAATTTTCAAGCATGTTTGTTAACAGCCAAAAGTCTCTGCCTATCACAGGAAAAACACAGCCTATATCTGAATGCTTGGTACTGCTGAATTCCTTCAAGCCGTGTGAAGCAGCATCAAAGGAGGAAATTGGCAGCAACTATTTGGGGTTTTGTGTCCTGCCTCCAGCTAATGCAGAGGTTCTTTTATCAATGAGCCTACAGGAACCCAGTAGAACTTGCATTCTCATGATGTGGTGAAGGACTAAGGCATGAGGTCAGGGTGCAATAGACTTGAAAAATGGGAAGCATTGGATGGGAATATCATAGGAAGAGTCATGGTTTGGAGATACAGGAAGATGTGGAAAGGGGAAAAAGAAGGCCTAGAAGTGACATATATGCAAATTATAGCTTATTATTGTAGCTCATGAATTTATCTATGTTGGATAATGAGCAAAAATTGTTAACTTTATCCAAATTTTAGGTAAGCTGTCTTTGTAAGTAGAATGTATGGCTAAGAAGCAGAAATTTGTGCTGTTCCTATTCACGGAAAGGTTGTGGGATTCTGTTTCATCAGTTGCTCTTTCAATCATAAGCCAAGGACTAAGGACTGCTTGTCCCTTACACATATAAAGTCACCAGAGGGTCTGCTCTGCTATTGACTTCACTCTGCCCACAAGGGTTAAACAAAGCTGATATGGAGAAAAGCACAGAGAGTTTCTCTGTGGACCTGCCCTAGGTCCTGGGTTTCCATTCCCAGTTAAATTGGGCTTGTTCACACACTTTAAACAAGTTCAATACCAAGGAGAGTCCCTTTTCTGCCCCAGTCCTCAGCTGCCCAAAATCTGCAGGCCACCCTGCTGAGCCTTGAAAGCAGCAGAGATCCTACGGGCATGCTGATGTGGCTGTGATATGTGCCATCCACTGAGGGTGAGGAATGCACTGCTCTCCACAAGAAGTTTTTTAAAGGTGAAGTGTTCAGCGTAGATAAGTAAAATAAATAGTAACTGTGGTTATCTGAATCACCCACTGCATGCAGAATTGCTTGTGATGGTGTCCCATCACTCTACCACTCAGCTTCGCCATGCTTTTTAAGACAACCTTGTCTTTAAAAAGCTAAAAATACTCTTCCTTTAATCTAGTTTTTTTGTCAACAGTGTAATGTAATCCATGGGTGACTGTATTAGCTTTGACATGAAAAATTCGTGGCTGCAATGCCTTGCTCAAGAAAGAGGATAATGTAGGCATTTGTCACTGTGAAGGTACTAACATAGTGATGGTTTTGATTTAAAATGGTGATATTTCAAATACCTCATGTTTTTGAAACAGAAGAGAACCAGTGTGGAAAGGAAGCTGCCCTTCATGAAGAATTGGATGCTTTGTAGGAAAAACTCCTTTGACTTTAGCAACTTCAGTGCTAACAACAGTTAAAATTTAGACATGTGCAACCTAATTATTTTTCCTGGGGGCTAGGGCTTAGTGACATGCTTATGATTTGAAGAAAGACAGTAGAGGAAAAAAAAGCACATTTTTTTGAGCCATCCCATAATAAAGACATGATAAAAATTCAAATTTATTTTCTTACCAGCTGCATGTTGACTCTATTGTCCTTTCAACTTGGAAAGTAGACTCACTAAACATCACCTCGTTCCATTTTTCTTTTTCACTTCATTGTTGTAGTTTATCTCACTTGTAACTGTTACATGTTGTTTTCACTGCTTTTCCATTTCTCTGCATCCCTTCTCCTCTATAGATTTTGTCTCTGCTCCTGAAGTGCTCCTCATAAAACTGGAAGTTCAGCATGGACTTATTCAGGTCACTCATTCAGCTTGTATTCCTCCATAACTTCTTGCCCATTTTCCCTTAGCGTGTCATGATAAAGACAATAGCTCTATGACAAAGGCATGTTAGTCTGTTTCCTTCTGTCCCAGTCCTGTCCGCCACCCCTGACCTCCTCTGTACACCAGTCCTGCTCCTCCCTGACTATTTCAGTGCTCCCTTTCAGGCTGTCTCTTGCTCCCTTGTGGGGATCTGGCACCCCAGTGACACATCTTCCTCTGACTGGGACAAGGCACTTAATCTGCTTTCAAGGAGCAGAGACCCCTGCCTCCCCTCCCCAGCCAGCCTTTGCCTTCCTAGGAGGCTGTTAGTGCTGAGTCCTTCCCACTGTGGTCGTTGCAGCACACAATGCCTTCCCTCTTTGGGAGAGAGTTTTAGAGGTCAAAACCACCATGGTTTTTGTGCCTTTGCAGCTCACCAGGGACAAAGCTCAGCCAACTGCACCCTGCCCAAGGACCTGTGCCAGAGAGGACCTGGGAAGGGCTGGAGTGGGGGTTCCCTTTTCTTGTAATCCCACCTTTGATAAGAAGTGTCTTTGGTTAAGACTAGACTTTGCCTAGAGAGACAGGGACTGTAAATAACAGCATCCATTGGTGATTTTCCTTGACAGAACCAGGTGCAAGGGCCACTTGGTAGACCAGCATAGAGGCAGCTTTACTGGGGCTGTTAGTGCCCAGCAGCAAGGAGGCTCAGGTTTCTCTAGGACATGCTCCTGTTGCATTTTAGCAAAGTTGTGTTTGGCACTCATGTTGGGGTTTTTTTTCAGGGAAAGTGTAAAAAAATACATTGATGTATTTTGCTGTGAAGTGCTTCTACCCTGCACAGAACTGAATGTCTTCCTTTCACTAGCATGTACCTGGTAACCCCTCCTAGTCAGGGGGTTGTAATGTCTGTGTGGAATGGGAGCAAAACAGCTGTAATGTTTTATTTTAGTCAGAGGACGCTATAAGCTGCTGCCCCTGCATGGTCCTACCTTCAACCTGCCTCATTCTGAGTGCTCCTGGGGTCACACTCATGGAGCTTGTACCCAGCCTTATGTCTTTCTGCTCCCTGAATCCTTATTATTCTTGGACAGGAGAAGTATATTCTCTCCAGGCACCTTGTCTTTGTGTGCTGTCTTACCTCTCTTCTCCTACAATAATTTCAGATCTTCCCACACTCTCCTCCTCCTCTGTGCTATTTATCTACATCCGTCAATACTCGTGTTCCCTGCTTCATTGTTCCTCTTTATGTAATAATTAGGATGTCCAGCACAGCTTTAGTTCATTTAATTTAATAATCTTTTGTCTTGCTCTTCATTCCTCTTTCTCAGAACCTCACTTCTTGCTGTATTAAGTTAATTCTTCTCGCTGGTTATTCAACTGCTAACAAAATGAGATATAATGACCATCTATCAAGATCCATTTTCTATTTACCCGTGAAAGTGTTATGATCACTTTTGATTAAAATATGGATGGGCCTGAATGGATCTGAGGAATAATTAAAATGAAAGAAAACTCACTTCAAGACTTGTTTAAAATGTCATCTGATTCCAAATCTGTGTCTGTAACTTCACACAAAATCCACATTCTATGCTCTCTTATAATACACAATCTCTTTGGTATTAAGGATTCACAGACCATTTGTCTTACATTACCTGTAGTGCTAGCACAAAGCTGAACTATGTAAGCCTCAATTTACCTCCCTAGAACTGAAAATTAGTAATCTGTAAGCAGTCAATCGTGCTGATTACAGTGATCACTAAACCAGCTGCATCCTAATCTTACTTGCTCTGTTTTAGGACTGGAAATGGTTGCATCAACTTCCTTTCAGCTACATGTTCTCACTCTCTGTCTGTCTGCCTTTTTTCCTTCTAATTCAAATTTGTTTTGAACTGAAAATGAAACATCACAGATAATCTATAAAATACAGCTACTAAATATAAGGTGCAGCCCTTAGAGAAACAACAGGCTGGCTGAATACCGACTGTTTCTCCTTTCTGTTAGAGTACCCAAGGTTTGTATCCTCCTCCTTGTGCTCATTTTTCTTCCGAATATTTTCCCCACCCCAGATGCAATACAATCCATCCACTGGATCCTGGGCAGATCACCATCTTTTAAAGATGACTTCCCCACCACACGTAGTGACAGGTGGAGTCATTTCCTTGCATCTATACATCAGAGAGGTGGAGGAATAAGAGAGATTGGACTGAGGGCTCCTAACTGCAGGGGTTTCTCTTTTATGTCAGACATCGTAAATATGTGGCACACTCACTGACTCCCAGCATTAGTGCCAGCATTGATTCTCTTTGGAAATTTCATATTAAATTGTTTTTCAAAGGCATAATGGAGAGCTGGTAACTGTTTCTGAAGGGGAAAGGTTTCTTTTTTCTGCCTGCTCTGCCCTGTAGCATCCATTTGTAATACCATTACAAATTCCCTTCCTCTAAACTCTGAACAAGAAGAAGCTAGACATGTGTTTAACACATCCTTCCTTCTTTTGGTCTCAATTTTCAGACCAAAAATATATCTTTTCCCTTATTTAAACTGCAGCTGCAAGTGCATATCACATCACTGGAACCAAGGGACCCATGATTTCAGTATTCCCATGTCCCCATGTACTTCTGGCTGTCAAAGCTGCTAAGCATGAATGATATTGAGCTGTCCAGGTTTGCAGGTAAACTTCGCCTCTGGCTTTCTTCACTTGAGACTCTGCAAACCCTCTCCCTCTACTTGAAGACCTGTGCTATAAGGAGCCTGATTTCTGTTATCTGCTCAAACAGAAATATTCTTTTTTTCTTTCCTACACAGCTTTATGTAGAATAGTTCCTCAAAAATCACATTCCCCCCCTAAGTATTTTTCCCCGTGTTATACCTAGCTATTAAATTGATTGTTCCCTAGAAATCAGCTGACTGTGACGACAGAAACGCTGGGTAATAGGGAGTGTGTCTGTGTGCTGCTGATCACTGGCAATTGTGGCACCTTTTCTGTGTCTGTAGGTTCATGGAGGTTGCCTCTGTCTCCCTGGTTCATCTGGCTGATGATATTTGTCAGATGGCTTGTGGATATACTTGACAGGTAATGCCTGAGCTCATAGATCTGGATGCTACAACTCATTCCCAAAGAACCTGACTGCCGCAGGCTATGGAGAAACTTTTTCCAGGAGGTGCTGCAGCCTGGGCATAGGAGAAAGACTTGGGAACTGTAAAACTGAAGGACTGGATGTCTGAGCCCTGCTCTGATGTTTGTGGCACAAATCTGACCAGGCACGGACATGAAGCACAGGTCTCTGTCACTCGACTCCCACAGCACACAAAGCACAGAGATGGTGTCTGCATGCAGGGAGGACAGAGGGTTGGCCGAAAGCTTGCCACAGGAGCCGTTCTGCCCTTGGTCTGCTCCGGCATGCAGGCAAGGTGTGTGCGGGCAGCCCGGCTGCGTCCATGTCAGAGGTCACCGCCGGTCCTGGCAGCTTCTCCTGCGGGTGTGCTGCAGCCGGCCTGGCGGGCAGCCCTCGCCCTGCCCTGCAGGAGCAGGACGCGTTTCCAACAGCTGGCTGGCTCAGCCGACGTCTGTCCCAGCATCCCTCTATCACTGTCCTCGTCGTAGTGCGGGGGAGGGAAGAGTGAAGGGGAGGTACCAACTCTGCTGCTGGGAAATGTAATTCCCTGGTTCTTTCTGTACTCAACAGGGCACGGATTATTTCTGCCTGCAGCTTTAATGAAGAAACGATGTCAAGAGACAGCGGTGGCAAACCCAATCTAGCGCCATCACCTTGCAGGTATGAGCTAAACCAGCTGTGCTGCCATGCCAGTATTTAACTAAGCAGGGTCCATTCAGAATGAATGCAGTGTGACTGAGCAGCAAGTTCACCATTTAAAGTGAAAATCAACACTTCCCAGCAGTGAGGCAGATCATTAAACATTTTGTTGCATGAGCCAGCATCACTTTTCTAAAAAAAGTGTCAGGGTGTTCAGCCAAATGAGCAATTCAGTTGGCTTAACTTTCCTGACCGCTTTCTAATTTGGTTTTAATGAAGATATAATTAAGAGGTAATGTCAGTAGAGCAGAACACTGTCACACAATAATGGTCTCCTGCTGCTGCATAAATGGTAAATGCAGTAAATACAGAAGGGAAGCCGGGATGTTTATTTTCAAAGCAGGAGGCATTGATCCTGGGACACTCTTCTGTTTTGATACGTTTATTTCCATTTTGTCAGAAAAATGAGAGGCAGCAGATTTAATCCCTTTTGGCCTGCAGCCACTTCACAGGAGTAGGAGGACAACTTTCAAGGTGGCTCTGCTGCCACTGGGATGTGCTGCTGCTAATGGTGGCTCGTGGGTTAGACTTCCAATTCCTCACTTTAAGCTGATTGTCCGGTGGTATTCGTGCTGCCATAGGGAATGCAACAATTAAGAGCTTCAGTCAGTCAGCACTACGGAATAACTTGGCCATTACAGTGCCGTTTATGAAAGAAAACTACCTTTAGAAGCCAGTCGTTTTATTTTTTGACTGGCTGGAGCTTATGATCTTCATCTTTTCTGGTGAATAACGGCTGCCTTCCAGCATTGCAATAGCAGAAATAAGGATTTTATGTTCTAGCCCATACCATTCACCTCCACTGCAATTCAGGCTGCAAAACTATTTCCATTCTGAACTTCAGTTCCCATTTTTCTGTTAAGTTTTTGCACAACTTCTTTGGGGAGAAATTCTCTTCCAAGGCATTTAAGCCAAGTAATAGCTTCAACAGTTTTTGCCTTATGAAGGCTGACAAGATATACTATCTCCTAAAGCTAAGACTGTTTTTTCAAGCAGAAAACTGCATGAAATAACTGCAAATGAGACTTATGCTAAAATATGGATAAATCTTGGAAGTTAAAACTTCCTGTGAAATTAGTACTTGCTGAAGAGCACTGCCTTTGTTCTTTCTGAAATATTTGGTGTTTTGAACTTGCAAACTTGCAATTTTAGAGCACATGGAGTAAATCTTAAATCTTCCAGGACACTTGAGAAATACCTCTTATATAGTGCTCTTCGTTGATAGCTCTCAAAGCATTTCCTGCTGATCAGAATAAGGGCTAATCAGATATGGGTTCATTAAAAAAAAGTCCTGGGTCTTTCCGTTCTGAAGTAGAAGCAAATCCAGCCTTTCAAAAATGCTAATAAAAACCAGGAGACTGTTAGCACACCATATGTTAAGCGCATCCAGGCTGAGGGGGATTTGCCTTCAAGCCCAGAGTAGGCCTTGCATTTAAATGTGCCCTAACTACTGCGCTGCTTGCAGTCATTTTGCTCCTGTGGTGGGAGATGTTCACACTGAGAGGGACGAGCCAGGCTCCATGGGTTTACGACTGAGCAGTTGGCTGGAACACGGAAACAGCACTTCCAAATCCTCCTCTTGGTTCTTGCAGGCTTGGTTTGGGTCTGCCATCTTCTGCAATAGGAAGCAGACGCATCTTCTGCTGCCCCTTCATCTGTTCCACTGACATGGTGGAGGGCAGAAGCTCTTCACCTATTTCTCCTTTGTGAATTACAACTTGTACCAGCTCCCTGTTGCCTTACATGGAGCACTAAGAAGTTGTTTTCTGTTTACTCCTCCACAGCTGAGGTAGAGCATGCTCTCTGATGAAATGGGACATCTCCCCCGGACCAGAGAAACTTCCCTGCCACACAGAAATTGTTATATTGATATATTCCTAGGAAAGACTTGTTTTGTCATATCACAACTTCACAGCCAGAAAAAATTATTTTACCAACCTGCCAACCCCCAAGTCAGCATCGTAGCATCATCTTTTCCAAGAGGAAAGACAAGATATCATAAGCATGAAACCTGTGGCAGAGCTGGGTGTAAGACATAAGCTTCCAGTGTTCTGCGCATTCAGCACATTGCCTTAGACTTGGCTGTGGAGAACAATTGCAGTATTAACTGCAGTGCGTGTTTTCAGATCCAGTGCTGTGAGTCTGGATGACTACATGAATTTAAGTATCTGGGGGCTGCAATTACATCAGGGTAACCCAGTCAGAATTTGGCTAGCATTATGTGGAGTAATTTTGTGTCTCTGCAGCCTGTGGCCAAATCACATGCAGGAGTTGTGCTTACATAAAGTAATACTTTTGTAGGCAAAACAAATATTAGAAAGTGAAAGGGATCCAGTGTAACGGGATCACTTTGTCCTGAGCCAACTCCTGCTGAGACCTGAGAGAGAGTCAGCTCCCCCACACCGAGCCACTCCTACACCAGCTTAGTTTAAAAGCTCCTGGGGACAGCAAGAAGCTATTGTCCAGCTGGGAGACTCTAGTGGGCTACCTATCTTCTTCCAAAAAAAAAATGTCTATTTCAGCTTCCCCATGGTGTCAGGAGCTGAAGGAAATAATGTAGGACTTCCCTAAATTTCATGCCTTGGATGCTGTTCATACTCCTTGGTGAGGAAGTCATCCTTCTTCCCAAAACATTGCCTCTGGCAGCACTCCAGAGGGCACAAGGAGCCAGTGCTCTGGGTCCCCTGTTCAGAAGGACATGTGCATCCTTGCCCAACTGAGAGAGGAGGATGGTGAATCCAGAGGGAGAAATCTCTGTCTGAGGCACAGTGCAAGCAGCAGGAGGAAGTCAGTGGCTGTAATGCAAAGGGCACCTGAGGCTCCTCTCCCACTTTTACTCAGGCCCCAGCAGAGGGGCGACCATTGCATACTGGTGGCAGGCAGGGGGCAGCTGCAATGCCCTGATGCTATGTGCACCCCAAGAGATCCAGCAGCTCAGAGAGGTGAGGAACTGGCCAGAGTGGCTGCCTGGGCTGTCCTCAGCCAGCTGGGAAAACCTTGAGACTATGGCANAACCACGGATGGTGATATTTTCCTTATTCTGTTCCTATCATTCTTTCTGTCCCCCCCATCTATTTTCTACTTCTTTCTCTCCTTCTCTCTCTCTCTCTCTTTCTCTTATATATACTATATAATAAAACTTATATTATTGTCACTAGGCATATGGTCTCGTTTGCACCTTAATTGGGGCAGAGGAATTTCTAAAGAACATTAATAACAATAATAATTGGATCATAACACCTAAACAGCAAGGGGTAACATCTGCCTATCCCTAAACCAGTGTGACCTAAAAATGTGCCCTCTGCTTCCCTACGCCACCAAAGGGCTGTCACCAAAACAGATTCACATGGCTGGCTGCTTGAAGTAAATCTGGGGAGAGAAGAGCAAGGAGCACCATATTCCTCCTTGAATAAGAAACTCTCAGGATTTCCCCTCACCCTGTGGGAGCATTTCACTTTCCAGTAAGCAGCACCATAAATTTCACCTATTGGTAGAAGTAAAGATGTTTTATGGTTGTCCAGACTGAGCTATGATTGACTTAAAGTCTAACAAATCATTCTTTTAAAGTCTAACAAATCAATCTCCTCCCACTGTCCCTTTAACCACGCTCCACAGAGTGCCAGCTTTTCCTTTAAAGATAACAGGGGAGGGAGGGAACAGCTGTCACCAGCACCTAATGAATGAAGGAATTTTGATCCATCCTATAATCTCCCTCTGCTTGGCTATAAGAACAGGAGGAAAACAAGCAGAGCAGAAATCCTCTGGCAAGAAGCAGTCTGAGCTCCTGAGCACCACATCACACCTGTGCTGTCAGGAGCCAGACGAATCCATGGGAAGCTCTGAAGCAGCTGCTTCCTCAGCAAGGTGTGGGGTGGTGAGAGAAGGATGAGGAGTCGGTGGGAGCCTCACCACAAAGGGCTTTTTGTTGTAAGATGTTACACAACACTGCACGTTGTGGTGGAGGGGACAAGGTGGAGTATTTCCAGTGGGAGATGGTGCGTTTGTACAAACCAGAATGCATGCTATTTTCTCTGTTGGAATATTATCATTGTCCTTTATTACATTAAAGGGGAACATCTTTATCTCATGGTGATTTGGGTGGGATATGACATTGCCTAATGTAAAGGGGGACTGTAATATCAAGGAGACAACCGTGAAATAACACATTACACACTGAATTGAACAGCAGGCTCATTTACATTCCTTTAATTTGGAAATATGAGCATTCAGAAAAGCTCTTCTCCGCTTGCATTCCCTTATTTGGGAAACATGTAAATTACATTTATGATAATTTAGTATTTAACTGGTACAACCATTGCGAATTCCAGAAGCAAACATTTTAAAATAGGCAGGAGCTGTGCCAGCCTTCTTTGGACATGCGTGTGGTAAAAGCCACCTCTGCGATGACTTCAAACGCAGCCTCTCCAGCTTCTGGACCTGCACTTGCAAATGCTTGTACAGCAGATGGGACAGCGATGGTGAGGCTTGCAGGGCTGGACCTTTTGTCCCAATCACAGTCTAGGCTTATCACATATGGCAGATGGATTTAATTAATAAAGCTCTTCTGTTGTGTGTGGAGTCATTTTTTTGCAGCCCATGAGATCCCAGAATCGCAAATGAAAATGACGGCAGAGGAGCTTTTAGATCAGCTATGCTCAGATGATGCTGAGAGGCCTCTTCTACGGCAATTCCTCTGCTACATTTTCCAGCCTCGCCTTGGAAACCTTCTACCAATAGTGAGTCATGATCAGCTGCTCATCAGTCAGCTTATTCTATTGCGTGTGTAATAGCCCTTATTATGAAGTCATTTCTCTTGTATCTAAATGGGACTGTTCCACTTTTAATTCAAGACCCTTCTTCTGTCTCTGCTGCAGGGAAGGTGCATCCTGACTGCACACAAATACAAGCACTCGTCCCAGTGCTAGCTGGGGCTCCCCCCTGCCCTGTGAATTGCTTTATGCCACACCCCCTACCTGCAGCTCCCTTCACCATTCCTGCTGCCCATCCTTAGGTACTTTGTCACTTTTCACTGTCCTTTCTAGAAAGTGAGGCTTAAAAATATGTGCTGTGCTCCAGCCTTAGCCAGACTGCATAAGGCTGCACCCATCGCTCCCTTTTTGTCACATGGCAAATCGCTCTTTATACCCCCTGGGACAGCGATTGCTTTCCTCACAATGGCAACTCTTTTCATTACCTACCATAACCCCAAGGTATTTTCCTATATTAATGTTTTCTAAATATTTGTATTGGTTATTGTTATTTCTCTCCAGGCGCAATACTGTCACATTCATCAGTATTAAGTAAATTTTATTTTATTGAGATCTTCCCATGACTCAGAATGTGCCAGGTAATTCTGCAACTGGGATTTGCTATCCCTTTTCACCTATTCATTTCATATTTTATTGTTTTCAGTGCTAGTAAGGTTAAACACAGCATTGCCTGGTATAAATCAAATGACCTGAGTACAGAGGGGAATAAAATATTTGGATAAATAATTGGAAGCTGAAATAGGATTTTTTTAAAAAACAAGAAAAACACACTGTTTTCTGCTGAAATATAACCATTGGATTTTAAATTTTTTCCCCTTGCCCAAAGTTGAATAAAAAGATAGAGGATGAAGGAAAAAACCAAACCAAAACAAAATCCTAACATTTTCTTTTTAAAAAAAGGTTGCAAATGTTTGCTGGACCTAAACTTTTATTTTAACATTTTCATTGAGCTATGCATCCATTGGGAGCAAAGGTGTTCTGAGTAATTCTGACAGAGGCTGTGAGAAGGCAATACCTGGGGTTTTTTTCCTGCCTGTTTCACAGAAGGGACAGTACAGAAATCATTGCTCTAAATAACAGTTCGTCCCCTTTCAGGAGAGCTCTGGAACATTTGCCTGCAGTTAATCAGGAGCCATGGCTCAATGGGCTTCCAGATGTCTTTGCTGTGCAGAGCAGGGACTGAAGCAAGAACGTGCTGCAAAACCTCAGTCAACAGCAGTCCTTTGAGCAAAATTTTATTCGAACAAACAAACAAGATCACCATAACAAAAAAACCCAAAGCCACCCAAAATGTCTGAAACCCAGAAGTGTTCACATACCCATTTCTTGACATTGTCCGTAGCCTTTTGTATATTCATGAGCAATTTCCTACAGAAGCTGGCATAGATCTAGGAGAAAGGACAAGTTGGAGGGAATCCCATCTATAATAAAAAAGGCACAGCTAAACAGAGGTCTAGTAAATGAAAAAATACATCTTTTCCCAGAGACCCAAGTCAATGGACTGAGCTCAGATGAGCAAATGAGAGTCTCAGGCCCATTCCTCAGGAATATGCACTTTACAAACCAGCTCTCATGCACTGTGCACTGAAGCCCTGTCGGAACAATTACCTGCTATTGCACGAAGGTGTAAGAAGTTCTGGGCGTGTGTTGTCCATGAGGGGCTGCTGGTGCTTCTGAAAATGGCATCAGGTTATGTCTGGTGTTGGGCACTAAAACAACCCTGATTCTTTTAATGGCAAAACAAGGAGAGCACCATTTGACATGCCCTGTGAATGACTGGCTCCCACATGCCATCACCAGCTCGTGGCCAATGCTTTAAAGTTTCATCAACCTCCTTAGTAAGTCTACCTTGTACCTGTGTTGCTTATTCCCATCAGGTTTGAGGAACACTGGTTTAGGTTATCCCTAAAGCAAAGAAGGGTACAGGAGGGGAGCCCAATCAGGATTCCTTGATTACCTGAGATTTGCTCTGACAGATTCATTTTCAGTAATTGTACCTGCACACCTGATTTAGGGCTCCTCAGCAGACAGCAGTGGAAGCTGATTTCTTTGAAAGTAAATACCCAGCAGCCAAGACTATAACAGCCGTTACGGATGGGACCCGTAATTCACTTAACTCTGTCTCAAAACCCCTCTTTTCTATACCTTTCACCTCAATATTCTCCTGGGCAATCACTAGCCCTGCTGAATTTGTGGTTCTCATTTAATTCCCTGACATGTTCTTTTTAAAGGCTTTATTTTCAGCTATTGAAGTACAAGAAGTTGCCTGGAGCCTTGCTTTCCAGAAAGGCAACAAGAGACTTCAGTCTTGGTAACTAAAAGGGAATGCTTTCCATTTTGGTGTGAACATCTCCGAGGGCCTTTCTGAGCCCACCTGCACTTTTTCACAACGGTCTGTGTTTCCAATAGATGCCAATCTTTTCCTGCTCTGCCAGTGGAGGGCACAGCACTCAGACCAAGCCCTGTTGATAAAGTAACTTACTTTGAGATTAATGTCTTGGAATTAGGGACAGCGAACACATCCCTCTGCCCTATGGTTTCTTAATTTATCTTATATCAGGGGATCCCCTGGGCGGAGGCATCAAGCTGTGGGGAGCCAGGGTCAGGGGCAGCCCTAGCAGGAGTCACCCAGCAGACACCAGTGCATCCCGTTTGGAAACGGGCGCATGGTCATTCGGGCCGTGGTCATACAGCCCCTGGTCACACAGCCATGGTCACGCAGCCGTGGTCACAGAGCCGTGACATCGCTCAGGTTAAGAGGCAAGTGCTGCCTATGGCACCTCGCTGAGGCAGAACATAGATGCACGTAAAGATGCCATGCACGGGTAGTCATTCTTTTCATGGCATTGCATCAGAAATGTTACTGAAATCACTGCAAATTATCTCTCCTGTGTAATTTTTTTCCTTTACCTAGTCTATAATTACAGCACGTACAAACAAAAAACCCCACCAAACAGTATTGGATTTTTCTGTCATGATCTGTGTTTAGAGTTTGGCAGGATTCAATTTTAATTTCAACTTCAATGATAACACTTTATTACCTGTGTTCTTTATTTATGGTTACACACTTCTCATTTATACTGATGTAAATATTTTTCAACTTGTATCCAGGAAAGTGCTACTATCACTGGTTGAAAGAAAAGCAGCTTCTCTCTTTTGAATAGCTGCGGTGATTTCAAAGAGATGGGGTCTACAAATTCATCTACCATCAAAAAATTTAGCCCTTAATCTATACAGAAAAGAAATTACAAATACATTACAAAACCCTTCCTGACAAAGCCTGTCCATGCTCTGTTTTCTAAGAATATTGCACAAGGTGATAACATGAATCACAAATGACATTCAACATGAGTTTGAGCAAGCTGAAAAATGCTCTTTTTTTCTTTGGAGGAGGTAGAAATAAATTTTGCTATTAAAAACAGAGATGAGCTGAGAAAAAAATATATTGTTTTAAGTATTTTGTGCATTTAGATAACCCAAGAAGATCCCATATGGAATATGAGCAAGTGTTAACACAAAGATCATTAATCAAGCAATACGCCTACTGGAAACAAATCCCACAACAGCTTAGGAAAAAAACAGACAAAAAGCTATCCTGTGGTTAGATAAGTAAATGGATGTCAGTGTGGGAGCAGGAAGGCAGAGAGGAAGCAGCACGAGACTGTGAGCAGCTAAGGGTTACGCATTTCATCATCTGACTCTCCAGTACCCCAGGACTACTGTACCAATCAGCTGATACCCAGCCAGGGGAAAAAGTTTCCTAAATGGAGGCTGCTTGCTAGAGAGCATGACAGTGCCCACCAGGAGGAAGCCTCTGGTTTATCCAGGAGAATTGATCCCCAAGACTGCAGTGTGACCTGTGTGGGCACAGACATGAGGCTTCCTCTGACTCCAGTCAAGATGAAGGAAAGCTGTGGGATGGTGGGCATGTCATCTGCATTGTTCCACCCAGAGTGGTCACCTCCTATCCAAGGTATCCAGGAAGAAAGCTCCTCCCCACCTTCTTCCCCCCACAAGCAATGCAGTCCAAAGCAATGTTGCTAGGAACTCCAGCTGTTGCTCAGTAATTCTGAAAGCTGAGAAACATTACGCCAAAATTTTCATGCACAAAGAGAAAGGCCTAATTTTGAAAGAATTCATAACGGCATGGAATAATTGGTCCCTACACACAGGAAAGATGGGAGTTCTTGGTTCAGGGCTGCAGAGTGGGAGAATGGGAGATGACTGCTATCATCTTGATGCTGGTATTTTCTGTTGAGCGATTTGGCAGAGCAAACCAAAACAAGCCAAGGCTGTAACCGTTTTCTCTCTTCACCCTAATAATCCTTTGTGCTCTGAGGAAATTACCACTAAGCATTTTGCACAAAGCATTTGTGCAACAGACCTTAAGAATTATTGTTAGTAAGAGAATAACAGATACTAATGAGCATCTTTCCCCAGCTAGTGTACCAGTGGAGAATTTACAAGTCCTAATGTGCACTAAATTTGAAAAGTAAGATTTTAATTCCATCCTGAAGAGTATTTAAATCTGAAAGAAAATTACTACCTAACTAACTCGGGGATCTGAAGAACAATTGTCAGAGCTGAAACGTCCTTACTTCCCCCCACAAGAACAACTAGGTCCATCAGTCTCAAAGCTCTTGTTCAATACTCCACTGCCAGGAAATATTTTCAAATTCAGATGAAGGGAACAAAAGTAATAACAACTCTAAATATATAATTAAAATCCTTATGTAGCAGATAACACAGACATTAGGTCACCAGGACCTTAGACTCCTTGACTGATGCCAGAGATGCGGCTATGAAGCAGTAAGAGAGATGAGTGCCCCAGGACTTGTGTAACAAGATGTTATATTTTTCCACAGCTCTATACAAAGTCAGGGGAGAAAGCAATGCTCCAAAGCCTCCTCACTTTACAGGGTGGGCAGAGATGCTGTTGTGATGAAGTTCAGTTCTTGGATAGGTCCAAATTAATAGCATTTTTTGGTCTACCCTGAAATTTGATGCACCTCACAGAGGGAGGGAGGCTGAAGTTGTGGACTGAGGGAAGCAGACCGGATGCACCAGTTTCCAGAGATGGTTCTCCCCCTAACAGGTGCTCTTTTAGCTATGTGTCCATGCATGAATAAGTACAGATGTGTGTGAAGACTGGGGGAAGCAAACCATAGCTTCTGAACAAGCTCAGTCTCTCAGCACGTACTCTGCTGCGTCTTGACACCAGTTCACCTTTGATGACACAATATTGGCTGCAAACCTCAGGAAGCATCTGTTTGCCTTGGTAGGTAAATGAGTAGCAGCTGGGAAAAAATAGAGTTCATGTGGGGACAGAGGCATTGAAGGGCTTTCTGAGCTATTGATTTTTGCATGCTCTCAAGGGAGCACAATGGGGAAACAGATTTTGTGTCAGTCCTGGTTACCCAGAAATTTCTATATTTTGCCATCCAGCCCAATTTATAGATTGACTGAACCTAGTTAACACTGCTTAATAACCATCACAAATGATCTTTGAAGCAAATTATTAAATGTTTAAGAAAAACCTGTTCTAAATCCTTGCTAAAGTATTTCTGTATCTTAAGTTGCTACACAAAACATTTTGTGTGAATCATAGAATATCCTTAGTTGGAAAGGACCCCCAAGGATCATCAAGTCCAACCCTGGCCCTGCACAGGACATCCCAAGAGTCACACCATGTGCCTGAGAGCAGTGTCCAAATGCCTCTTGAACTCTGTCAGCCTTGGTGCTGTGACCACTCCTCCGGGGAGCCTGTTCCAGTGGCCAACCACCTTGTGTGAGTAAAAAACCTTTTTCTAATATGCAACCTAAACCTCCCCTGACACAACTTCAGGCATTCCCTAAAGTCCTGTCACTGGTCCTGTCACAGAGAAGAGATCAGTGCCTGCCCCTACTCTTCCCCTTACGAGGAAGTTGTAACTGCAATGAGGTCTCCTCTCAGTCTCCTCCAGGTTGAACAGGCCAAGTGACCTCAGCCTCTCCTCATCTGGCTTCCCCTCAAGGTCCTTCACCATCATTGTTGCCCTCCTTTGGATGCTCTCTAATAGTTTAATGTCTTTCTCATATTGTAGCACCCAAAACTGCACACAGAATTCAGTGTGAGGCTGCCCCAGTGCAGAGCAGAGCAGGACAATCTCCTCTCTTGCTCAGCTGGCCATGCTGTGCCTGATGCCCCCCAGGACATGCTTGGCCCTCCTGGCTGACAGGGCACTGCTGACTCACGGTCAACTTTCCCTCAACCAAGACCCCAGGTCCCTTTCCATGGCACTGATTTCCAGCATCTCATCCCCAGTCTGTACGTTCATCTGGGGTTGCTCCATCCCGGGTGCAGAATCCAGCACTTGCCTTTGTTGAACTTCATACAGTTGGTGATTGCCCAGCCATCTGATTTGTCGAGGTCTCTCTACAGGGCCTCCCTGCCTCTGAGGTACTCAACAGCTCCTCTCAATTTACTTTCATCAGCAAACATACTTGGTATGCCTCCAAGTCCCATGTCCAAGTTTATGGAGATGTTGAAGAGACATGTTGAAGAGAATACTGAGCTCTGTCACAGGAGAAAGCCACTGGTGACTGTAGGAATATTATTAGAACGACAGGTGCACGGCGAGCTCAGGCTTCCACGGACCCTGGCGAAAACATCCTGGCCTTGAAGGAGAGAAGGAATGAAAACAGAGAGGCCCTAAACAGAAGCTGAGAGACGTGCAAGCCACGAGCACCGGAGCGGGGGGGGGACGCGTGCTGCCCCAGAGGTAGCCTATGAGACAGAGACACTGGGTGCGTGAAACAGTGTGTGTAACCAATCACGGGGATTTGCTTGACGCGTGGACACTTTGTAACTAGATAAAAGGATGTGGGATAATGTAAATAAATGGAGCATTCACCTTACTTCTATGAAGATCGTGTGTCTGACTCTGGAAACCCTCAACAGGTGACCATCAGCTGGGATGGCAATTGCCCACCTACATGGCCCAGCTATCCCTTACAGGAGAGTATTGCATATCAACAGGGTGTTGGGTTTGTTCTTGTCCAGTTTCCCACTCTGCCCTCTGCACAGACAGACCTCAGGCATCCTGAGCCATTCAGCTGCTGGGTGGAGAGATCACAGCATCTCTTCCCTCATACTCCACAGGTTTTTTGCTCCTGTCCAACCTCATCCTGCTCATAAAGGCATTGCAGTTACTATAATTTTGCAAGAACATCCATGGTATTAAGATGTAGTTCTAAGCCCCTGTATTCTTTGGATTCCTTACATCTTTCCTTGCAAGCACGTGCAGGCAGTGCACAGGTTGCCCTTGCTTTAGGATTGTAACTGCTTCTGCACATGGGGCTGTGCTCACTCCCCTGCTAACACTTCTGAAACAAATTTCCCCTCAAAATACTTCATGCTGAGGTGGGGTGTGCAGGATGGCAGCTAACAGCCATTTTCACACAACTCTTTGAGAAATATCTGCACCCAGGGCCAACTCAAAACACAGCTCTGCCTTTCCATGCATCTCTCTCCACTGCTCACTCAGCTCTTAATCATTAGGACCCAATCGCTTCGGCAAAGGTGAATGCATTGACGGGGTCTTTTTGCGTCCTGTTGTTCATGAATCCTTGTTCCTGTCACACAATAATTATAATTACTGCTTTTCTAGACCTTTGGCTGATTGTCTTAGCAGAAGAAAAAAACCCAGAAAGAACCAGCAGAAAAGGGAGGGTGCAAAATCAGACATCTTGGAAATAAAAATAACCTCTTGCCTCTTGCTATTAAAGTTGTTCCCTTTAGGTCAGAGCCCATATGCACACACATGTGCACACATTGCTTCCTCTACTCCACAGTGCCTGGGGCAGTTTGTCTAGTTTTAAATTGGCCAAAGTAGATGAAGGGTGGCAGAAGGTTATTTTTAATCTGTAATGTGTTATGGGAGACTGTTGCGGCAAGGAAGCGTAGATGGGGGAAGGCAGAGGGAAAATGTGAAATAAGTTTATTTGAACTAAGGGAGCACATGATGTGAGAATTTCAAAGCTCCTTGTACCAGACTTTTATAGTAGCAAAAAAAGAACATCTTTTCCCCCCCTTTTCTTATTCCATGAGAGGACACATCCCTATGTACAATAGGGGAGTCTTGGCTTGACTGAGTCTGTGGTAAAGGGATAAGGGACCACCTCACAACTGAACTTTTTCAGAAAGCTCCTGGCTGGTTACATAGCTCAGCATAACAAGAAGTGTCACCACTAATACACCCAGGAGCTCTGGATTTTGCACCACACTGTTAGCCTGCCTGACCCTGAGAGATGGTGGGACCTGACCAGACAGGCAATCAGAGGACATCCTTTTCCCTCAGCAGCTGCTATTCCCACTCCTTCCCCTATGAAATATCAATTTATTCCTGCTCCTCATGCTTATTCTGTGTTTTTCTCCCTTTTTTTCTTCACTTGATATAAGAGAATTCTTAGCAATTTCAGACAGGTCCAGCTGTGGTTAATTTGTCATGGAGAAAATAATATCAAATGGAGCAGTGCTGGGGAAACAAACAGCCCAGTGCAAAGCCTGCCCCTAATTGATTGATGAAAAGAAAATTAGGGTTGCCTCCAGAAACAATTTCCATAGCAATGGGAATAGAAAGGAAGCTGTGCTGCAGACTGTGGGCGACCCGCTGCAGCTCTTTGGCTTCTGAAGTGCACCAGCAGCGAGGTGCCGGCCAGTGTGCCTGGGGCTCCCACCCACGGCCAGTGTGCCTGGGGCTCCCACCCACGGCCAGTGCGGATGCACCAGGCTAGCACGGGACCACGCTGCCACTGATGGACCCCCAGGGCAGGGCATGGCACAGCACAGGCTGTGTCCGTGGCCAAGCCCAGTTAGGGGGCTGTGAGCACAGTGCCGTACTGAGAGGGAGTTTGGCTTCCTCCTCCCACTCCGCTCCCCCTCAAAATGAACAGATGCCATGTTTTTGTGGGCTTTTCTCTTCCCTTTGCATTTCTTTCAGGAAAAAAAAAAAGATTCTGCCTCAGCTCGAGTACTGATTGCTACCACTTCAAACAGCTGACTTTCTTTTATTTTCTCTGTAACAAAGTCATCCAGGAGACTTCCCAGCGGGAATTTTTCCGCTTCAGAAAAAGTTCTGCAGGTGCCCATGGCAATTGGGGCACGGTGGCGATTTATGGGACCATGTTCTTTGTTTTTGATGGTTAAGGTGCTTGCGTTAAAGTTGACTAATGATATGGGGGATGTCTTTTATTTGCTTGACTGGAGATATCTTAAGGAAGGCCCAGTTTCAGGGAAGGAAGTTGACTGCAGGAGTCTCAGGGTGGGAAAACACAGTCGCCCACATTGCCAGCTGCTTTTGAAAACCTTGGTCATGCAAGTTTGTGTGTGCCTTTTGTTTGTCAGGCAGGCCACAAAAAGCAAAATCAAGTTCCTGGCAGCTAAATCATGAACAAATGTTACTCTTAATTTTGTGTAGTACAAAATTAACAGTTTACACTTTTTAATAGACCTTGGAGAAAAAACAGCTCAAAGAGAAAAAAAACCCCCAATCCTAATCCTGGACTTGGAGCTTTAAAAAATAAATTAATCCATTTTCATAGTTGTCCATTGGGCACACCTCTCTCAAGTTTTACATTTACCAGTGTGTAATTCCTGCTCTGTAATGGCTCAGTCCTGAGGGGAATTCAGCACCTAGGTAGGAGGAGCCATTTCTCACAGCACAGGTGCTGTTGCTGGCTTCACCTCTATGTTTTAAAGCCATGTCCTTTTCAAAGCCAGAATGCACACTGCTGCATTTGGCAACGTTTTGATTGCTGGTTATGACCATGACACCTTCAGAAGAAAAGGAAGGCAAGGCCTGTGTTATTTTCTCTGTGCTGCCTTTGGCTTACCTTTTTTCAACAGCCATTCCTGAAATAAATGGAAAGGCCATCACTAAACTGCCTCTCTCCTAATGAGTGCCCTCTTTGTTATCGTCATCAGTGCCTGCAGTCTGGAGAACATGGAGGAGAAACTGTCTGAAAGGAAACAGCCTGAAGACAGAGAGAGAAACAAAGGTCTTTTCCAACCGAAACAATTCTACAATTCTACTATTCTATGATTCTATGGCATGTAGTGCACCAATTGACCTGAAGATGGATTTCTCTCAAAGCAACATGACATATTTTTATCTGCCTGCATTTATAGAAATAAATTTTACAGCACTGCTTTTCGGGCGGACAAAAGTTAGCAGTCTCGGAGGAGCATCCATATTTCAGTAATTTGTAAAAATTTAAAAAGTCAGTGTATCAAAGACATGACTTAAGGGGCAACTGAGGGAAAAGGAGTAAGTGGAAAGAGACCAGTGCTGGGAATGAAGTTGTGCATTGGCAAAAATTTCTACTATTTTGCTAAATACCCTTTCAACGTCATCACTTTTCTGTGGAGAACTGGAGCTTTCCATTGAAAACCTATCGAAGTAATGTTATGTTCGGAGAATTTTCTGATATTTAGCTTTCTATTCCAGTAACGAAAATTTGCCATGGAGGGAGAACATGCTCTGTTGTTGCTGCTGCCATCAATTTTTAGTAAGAAATCTCTCCTTTCCTACCTTCACTAGGGAATGAAAAGCTTGCACTTGATGCAGAGCTAGAGGAAAAGACAAACAAGGAGAATGACAAAATTAGACAAGTCAAAGCACCATGTTTTTTTTTTTATCTACTCTTTGGTACTTTCTCTTCTTAGTTTTTTGCCACTTTTTTTTTTCTACTTGTCAGGGCTCTTCTTTTAGACTATCAGCTTTTTGCACAGGGATTGCTTTTGAGTTTTCACACGGGTTAGCAAGTTGTGGTCTTGACTGGCAGAGGGTTAAGTGTTACAGCATATGCCAGTCACTGCAGAGAGACAGCTGGAAGGAAAGGTCATCTGGACAGCCGTTTGCTATGGTAAACGACAGAGGAACCCAAACAAAAATGTTGAAGTAGTCAATGCAAAAAAAAAAA